>JAYMTK010000599.1:0-20784 GCA_036897405.1 Pelargonium myrrhifolium
GGGGGTCATCTGCCAAACCTTTAAAGTTTTGGGGGGTCATCTGCAATTATCCATTTATTGTACACCAACATCTTTATATATTTCTTTGTTTCAAATTGGTTCCTTTCACACCTTTTTTTCCCTTGTCATCTGCTATAATACACTGTATACAAACAGATAGAGTTTGTTACATAAATAAAGGAAATAGTGGCAATGAGAGTTGTTTTTAATTTTTATTGTTATGATTTAGAACATGTGGTCATGTCATGGTAGTTGCAGACAACAGCAATAGAATGATTTCTTCTTCCAACAACATTTCTCGAAATTAACTATTTGATTAATCAAAAAGATATTTTTATAACACCCTAAAAATTATTATAAAAAAAAAGGTTGGATGATGGTGATATTGAATGGTTTATCCTTTGATTCTTTTGAAAAACCAAACCCCGTTTGTCTATTTTTCAAATTAGTTCACACTGCAAGATTGAGAGGAGTCCTTTTTTCAAAAGTCAATTAATAAAGTTTTACTTTTTTTGGGTGTGATAATGTAAACATTACAGTAGGTTAATTATGTAGTAGTTGCAAATCATTTGTGTTAGTCTGGTTTGATTCCTCGTAAATTTGATGTTGAAATCTTCTTTTGCGGGCTTTATCCACGTCTTTCTAATACTTTTTAAAGTACTTGAATAAAAAAAATAAAAGTAACTGTTGAATAATCAACACTATTATTAGTAGTGTCAATCATTGAATATAAATGAGCTTTGATAGGATACTGAGAGTGCACCAAGCTGAATTAAAGAGTATATTCAACTGATCAACATGAAAATCGATTTATTTGTACACAAAACAGTGAAAAACAAAAGCTAGTCTCACATATTAGAATCCAATTGAAGCTGCTCAATAGCTTATTCTCTTCTTATGCTTGATCTACAATTACATATTTGCTAAGACCAACTCCAACATCACCCTTGTGCACTCAACCAGTCAAGATTTATTATTACATTTTTGAGTGAGCAACTCGAACTTGAACCCTATGCCATGAAGTGTTGAGTATTCCTCTCAAGTTCCAAATGGTTTCCACGCTTTCCGGCTGGACGTTCGCTGCTGAGTCAACCTGCATATTATTAGTGAAAGGGATAGACATGGTTGAGTACCTTACTTGAGTTGAAAATGACAATGCCAAAACTATTGTGAGTCAAGCCACTGACTTCACTGAGACGACGAGGTTAGTTTTCAAATCCATGGCCCTACTCGGTTAAACAGTGGCTGGCAAAGGAAAAGGAGGACAACATAACGGTGACACGGGATGAGTAGGGTTGAGATTCTCAATCAAACTCAATAACTGGTTTTCCCTATGTCCCAAAATAAGTGTCTTGTTTCCTTAGTTTGTTACAATACGTGCATAGGGACAGAAGAGTAAATATGCAACACTAATTAACTTATTCTTGATTTTTCTCAAAATAGAGAGTATGACACTTATTTTGGGACGGAAGGAGTATTTAGTTCCTACAAGGATTAAACTCAGCTTGGGCAAATGCAAATGATCCCAAGTGTTCCTATCCGACCCACTTCAAAACTTTTGAAATGTACAGTCCATGCAATATTGCCTACTTTACTTATAATGCATCTTGTATTTATGAAGGATGAGATACCAACAGGTGAACTTAATTTTTAAGGGAGTAAAAGACGATTATAATAAGCTATTTTGTTCCTTGCAAATGAAAAGGAAACATACGGCTTTTGCTACTATCTCTGTGCTGTGCGGGATATTTACTGTAACCTCAAAAAGCACCCACGCCCATTTGTCACTACTGTTTATATCGTCAGCAATGTATGGGATGCCAGTCTTCTGATATCTGGACGCCTCAACCCAGGTTTTGCCCCCATCTATAGATATATCTACCCTCTCGATTCCACGTCCGCCTCCCGATACTGCATATCCACGAACTGTTACCTGCACAATACATAATAATAGCATAACCGAGGACACAAAAGATACCACTAGATCAGTTGATCGCACTGATAAACTCAAGGTCACAGTCATTCATTTTAATTTAGACATCACACTTATTTCGAAGGAAAAGTCTACACAAACCTTTCCAGGCTTAATCGCGCTCACATCCTCTAGGGAGCATATTGCACACTGTCAGTAACAGATCTGGAAGTATTAGTCAAGTAATAATTGCATTGCAGATATTGGATTTCTTGCATATGTATAATACAAAAACATTTCTTCGAAAGTTACAAGGGAATAAAATGTGTTTGAATGGATTTCCCTTTAGTAATTATACATTCACTTGAAAGAGCATGTGCAATAGCTCAATTTGCAATTTAAGCATTAACAGAATACTCCTAAAGTTAAAGAAACAGATTCATGTAATAAGAAGTAACAGTACTGCAAAAAAGAAGAAGAGCCAATACCTGAACTGGGAAATCCATTTGTGGTTTCCTAGTAGACCAATTAATGTTATCCCAATTCACAGAAGGAGGAAACATTTTGTAGTCCTTTTGCATAAAGAAACCCTGTAATATATCGACATTAAAACAATAACTGTATGATAGCATGGAGTCAAAAATCTAAATTTGATTATTAAAAACAATTTCAACTATCCCAACCTGGCACTCTTCTGCAATTATGTTTATGGAATCTAACCATTTAACAGAACGGGCACCTATAACACCAGGGACAATGCCACGCAACGGGTAACCATGATCCCTGTTAAGAGTCTTTAACATGGTAACAAGACAGTAAACTAATATTAGAAAGGCAAATCTTTAATTAAAAAGAACTACATAACAAAAGAATAATGAAGATAAGTGGAAGGAAAATATGTCAATAGAGAATCAAGGATGTGATTTAGCAAGCTAGCTGAGAAGATGTGAAGATTGACATTCAACAAAAACACACTGAAAAAAAAGTATAAAAGCAAGAATGGAATATACCACTAACCTCCCCATTCATCTCATAAGCAAGTAGAACATCAGCTGCAGGATTTGTAGCCTGATTCAGTGGAATTGATGCCTTGTATGGACCCCCGTTCTCCTCCTATAGTTTTTATTTTTAATGTTAAGAGAAGCGTTAAATTCAAGACAAGGTCATCCGTATCACACTCTTTATAAAAGATTAGAAGAAAGCATCAATGTCAATAGCAACAATACAACAAGTTTGAGAATGATACCCCAAAACATAACGGTTACCTTACACTTATCAACACTAACAAATTCAACATGTTTCCCACCAGAGCTAGTAGTGCCTGTCAACTTAGGTATTCCAACAAGCTCAAGGACATCAGCCAGTTTGGCACCACCCCAAACAGCTGAAAAGAAGTTTAGACTTTGTTAGCTGAAAACATGAGTCTCAAATCTTGTCTCAAGACTACACAAGGAGACATGATATATTGATAGAACGCAAACATTCCACCACTCATGCTTGTACCAGCACAGAACACTCTAAGTAAATAAAAATTTAGCTAATGGCGAAGAATACTATAAATATAAATTTATAATCAATGAGTAGAGGATCATGAATTACTGAGAGGCTTTCATTATCTATGATAAATTCAAGTCAACAGAGCATGTAGTCAACATGGATTTGCATGCATGTATACACTGTAGACACACATAAATGGTGAAGCTATAACAAACCATTTCCTATAGCAGAAATATCCCAGCCAACTCCTTTCACCGTCTTGTTTTTGCTCATAGCGGTTCTTCTGTTACCAGCGCACTACACAACAAAACCAAACCAAATCAATGATTTCTCACAAGCCACAGCTTCAAGGTTCAAGCAAGTGATACAAAGCCAACAAACAGAGCAAATACCTGTAAAGTGGCAGCAACAGTATACTTTGGAAGCTTCCTGTTAGTTGATAACAAAGAAAATTCCAGGTTCAACAACTTTACCAAGCAAAATAATTGGAGTACAGATTTGACTAATAACACTTAACAAATAATACCTGATATCTTTCATAAACAGCTTCATGGGTTTGTCAATCAGACCAGTGACTGTAACATAATATCTGTTTCAGTAGACAAGTTCCAGTATCAGTACCTTTTTTTTACATCAAAAATCAATATTTAATGGTTGATCAGCAAGAGAAATGCAGAGATTGAATCAATATAATGACCTGTCAATATCATCAACAAAAGGAATGGGACCATGGTTCCGCTTGTAGAACAAGTCCACCGGAGTCACATAGGAGGAGATCAAAGCCGAACGCGGTGGCTCCGCATTGAAAGGTTGCTATAGCAACAGAAGTAACAGTGAAAAGCAACGCAATCAAAGGAAAATAATACCCACATCGCCGGAGATAATACCAAATCGAAGATCATATCAACGAAACTGAAATGAGGAAAGAGCAATTACCTTGGCGTTGATTTGGAGGCATGGGTGGCGAGGCGGTTCGTGTGAATAATCCGATGGAGCAATTAGTCCTCGCATTCTGTACTTGGTCCTTCCCGATAATGACAATGGTGATTGAATTATATGGATTGGGCTCCTGGAATTATGTGGGTTCGTTCGTTGTTTCGGAAAAGCCTAACCTTGGTTGCGTCGACGACGTCAAAATTGGCCGTTAGTGGGTTTTGTACTTTGATTAGTGTTTGTGATTCTATTGAGCTGGAGCTGTGATTCCAATGTGTTTATTTGGTGGGTCTCTAGTCTTGTGGAGCCCATTCCATTTCTTTGTTCTACACCAATGCAATGACCATTTAATTATAAAACCATTCCAAAGGGGCCTTCTTTGTTATGCCATATTGCCATTAATCATAGTAAAATAAAGTTAAAACTAATCTTTACCAAACCAAACAGTGGAAGTTGCTGGTTTTGCTAGTTTTATTTCATTGAACTCTACGAGGGGTTTAAGGATTTTTGGATTTCTCAAGATCTCATGGTTTGAGTCTCTCAGTTGGTATTGGTATCACTTATAAATAAAAATAAAAGCTCTTTTGTATTAGCTGATAATAACAAGCGGAACAACCAAAAAAAAGTGGAACGGTGAATCTCATTTTGCTGGAATGATTTTAAATCCCTAACCACAACCAAATGTGTCATTGTATGATGTTCAAATTTATAGTTTAATCTGTGAAATGGGCATTTCTAAGATAGAAGAGTGCATCACTACTATTAGGCAGAAACACTTTTGTTAAAATTATTGAATTTCATTAGAGTATAATGAAATTTTGAGAGGCCGGCGCGAATGTAGTTTAGAAAAGATGAAAGTCAGCAATAAGAAATGGAAAGCAGATGAAAATGACCAACTTGCCTATATATATAGGTTAGTGGCACGTCCCGAAAGAATGGGTCTCCCCCGGCACCTATGGGTGCTCTTCGCCATGTGGCATACTCCTATACTGGTTATTTGGATGTTGATCAGTGTGTTAATGCTACAGGTATAACCGTGTGTTAATGCTACAGGTATAACCTCTTTTGCCAGGATATGTGCTTTATGATGCTTGACGCATCTAGATAAGACTGGCCCTTCTCTCCGGATGCGGGAGTTTGGGGCGCCACACGGGGCCGATTCTCTCGGTCCGTGACATTATTCTTTCTTGTTTGACAAGAATGGACAAAAAACACAGGTTCTGAATATATACCATCTAACCTCTCATAACAGAAGCCGACCATGTACATATATACCATATGAACTTTAATACAAGTACAGCATTGACACATCCACGCAGTCAAAAAGTTACCTAAATAAAACTTTCAATATACATAAGAAACTGTAGCTATACAACACTTTACAAGAAAGGTATAAGGTATTTGTTTCCATATCCAGTCATCTATATATAATGCCCTAACAAGATTGAGCACCAAAACAAGCTCATGTATAAATGTCATTTGTGGATTTACAGTAATTGGACATAATAAACCCAGTTTAATCTCTTGAAGCTCTTTTTCTTTTTACCGCCATCTGCACGGAAAGCCAATTTGATTACCCGTCTATACAGAACTGATTTTTGCTGCTCGACTGATAAGGGATCTATAATCTTGACTTCTTGACCACTCATCGATTTCACGGGCTCGTAGAACCGGTAGAGGATGTGAAAGTTGCCTTGTTTGAGCATTCCTGAACAGAATAAATCGATTAGGCATCAATATATAAGTCAGTACCCAGACCCTTTGGAGTATATAAGCATGATTTGCTCACCTTATATACCATCCTACTGGGGTTGAAGAAGCTTTGTCGTAAGAGCGAGCTTGCTCCAAAAATGCGTCCACATTCAGTTGATCAGCCAACGATGGGCATCCCCCAGCTAATTTCATCAGAACGGACATGACCACCTCTTGTAGGAGCATCAATATAAAATCAGAAATCCAAATGAACATATATACTAGAAGAGAAGTATATCGCAAAACAAATGTTTGGAGAATTTAACTTCACATACCTTGGGATCCTGAGCAACTAGAAGTGCTGCACGATCACAAGTTAGCTCTGCTGCTCTAAGCCAGCGGAATAGTTGTTCTTCCAAAGTCTGAGCTATCATTCCACCAAGCCCTGTCAATATCATGATTCTAATTATTAAGCATATCACAAAATTGTGGACATTCTTGTTTAGAATATATCTATCAAATTTTGAGCCCAGAGATCGGGCAGGTTTCTGAGTCACTCAGCTCCATATACATGAAGCATGATTCTAAAGTGAATAAATGTCATGACAATAACCATTTAACTTCAACTATATTAATGAGAAAAGAGCACTGTAATACCTACCAGGTACTGTATAGGCGCCAAGTGTCAGAATATTAGCAACAGTGAGCCATACACCATGGTCACATTTCAGGTGACCTAACTCGTGAGCCAAAACAGCCTGTTGTTAGATTTAATGAAAAAGTCAACACATCTCCAACCCTTGAAATATAAAGAATTAATGAGACACACACATATATATAGTACCTAATAACAAGCATGTTTACAATGTTGAAACAAATACATTACCTGCAACTCCTTTCGTGTCAATAGTTCCACAAGGCTTGTATGAACAACAACAAATGGCTTTTTACCACTTATAGCCAAAGTGTAAGCATTTGGCACAGGACTTTGCCGGATGTACAGATCAGGAGCCTCAATGTTCAGTATTTCCGCAGCATCGACCATTAATTTATGAAGCTCAGAAAGCTGATAAAAGAACAGATGAATGAGATGCTGATAAATAAATACATAAATAAATAAAAACAGATGAATGAAAATGATCGTGAAAGGGATGATTTTTTCTTTCATAACCATTAATAAATCAATATCAGAAAGCTCGTAAATAGAACAATCATTGAGGATAAGACAGTTAAATGCACGGAACCAACAAGAAGTGCATTAACAATCTTACAAGGGAAATACATGATGAAATGCATTGGCATATACCTGCGGAAATATTCAGCAAAATAAAGAAAAAGACTTATTCTGTTTTGTGAGTTTTTGACATAGCAACCTGATATGTGTATTGGAAAATGACACAAACCCATGATTTACGAACATTCAATCAACAATATTTGTTAAATCCATGTTATAAGAAACACCTTAATCACAAAATTTCCATGAGTAAGAAAAAGAGGAAACTTTATAAACTGGAGAACATTTGTAACCTACATTCGAACATGCCATAGAATTAAAAGTTAACACGAAAAACCAGAGACTACAGCAGATATCTATTTCACATAATAAAGTCACACCTGATTTTGGGATACTAGAACAGATGTCCCGATATTCTCAAGAAGCATGACCTGCTCTGAAACAGTTCCTGTAAATGTAATCATGTGTCCACAATCAATGTCAACAAATAATAGTTCAGAAAATGGCGCGTTTCTGAAATCAAGAAAGAATAAAACATAGATTGAAAGTCAAAACTACATTATATGACCATTGAAGAAGAGGGAAATGTGCTCAAGTTACTACACCAGTAACCTATTTTTTCACAGGAAACATAGTGGTTCCAACGAGAATATATGGACCTTAATGGCCTTACACTTTGGCCTAATCTAAAATGTGCAGCGCTAGGGACTTCAGATCAGAAGCATGTAAAAAGCTTAGATTTTAGACTCAATTTGAATCATTCACTCACTCCAAGGCCTTGGTAGAGGGCACAGGGCAGTGTGAGCCACTTGTGTAGTTACTAGCACTGGGCTGAGAGAAGGCATCCTACTCCCTAAACTGGACTGAGAGAGCTTCTATGTTCTGCTGCTATAGACTATTATAGTTTTTCCGTTACCGAAGTACAGGCAAGCAACATATACTGCACACAAGATCCTAAACAACTTTGCAATTCAAAAGGCACAAAGCTTCTTAAACAAACAAAAAAAAAAAACTCATGTTATGCTACTGAGCAATGATATCAAGCTATCATCAACAAAATTAATAATTATTTCATTTCTTATCATGCATCTCAAAAGTACCATAAAATAATCGTCACAATACAAAACAATGATGATCAGCATAACAATACATGGTATATGTATATTACCCAGCAAAGCCTTGCCAAGTTCATTTAGCCCTGGAATTGCCCTCAAAAGAAGTGTGTTCTGTTCAAAGGGGAAAAGGTATTAGGCGTTGTTAAAACTGATAAGCAAGCATGCTGGAATTGAAAATATAGCATCAAATCTTCGATAACACCCGAGTGTATGCCAAGGAAAGTCTAAAAAAAAAAAAAAACTTCCGTTTCTTTATTGATTGCCAAGATTGGAAATTTCACTCCTCAGTTACTTAACACAGCCAATCATTTCATGTCCAGTTGTATCAGCTACCAGATGAAGGCATGGAGCTTAAAGGACTCATTTCAACTAAAAATTGACATATTACCAACCAATTTTTGCAAAAGATTTTGGAACTAGAAAATTGAATAATAATCACACACACCTGCTTATCGAGTGGATGCCTGAAATCATCAGCGTCAAGATTACGGAACACAACGGCCTCCGCTCTACAAGTAGAAACCCTAATTACCCGACTCTTCCTCATCGCTCCAAATCGAACCGAACCCCAACGAAATCTGGACCGATCAATAGCTCTATCCCCACCGAAACTCATAGACTTGGGCTTTTGGGAGAAACCACTGCGAGAGACGAGAGGCACGGAAGCCATGATTGAAGTTAGCATCTGAGCTCTCAGCTCTGTGAAATCGGAGGTTTCAGTAAAATCATGAACCGATATTATTTCACTTGTTATTGTTGTCTTGTTGGCGTCCACAACCGTACTTCTGGTGCCCAATTGGCGCCATTTCGTTTTCTTGACTTATGCGTATAAACGCGCGTTCTCTGATTTGTACCTTTGCTAAAATCCAAAGAAGAAAAAAAAAAAAAGCATTCTCAAAAGAAAAATGTTACATTTTGGATCAATATCTTGTTCTAATTTGGACAACAAGTTATTTATATTGTTATAATTTAGTCTTCAAATTAAGATATTTTGTTTCAAACTAGCTCTTTTTTTTAACGAAAAAAGACCAATATTCATTATCAAATCACCATGGAACAAAGATAATCTAGAAACTAATCCACCCCGACCTCTAAGCATGTATACGGGAAGGTCACGTCAACTAACTAAACTGCGTCGTCTGGTCTTCTTTTTCAAGCGTCAAGGTAGGATGGGAGGCTGATGGGCTTAGCCTGTCTTCAACTAGATCCTCTCAAGTATAGTGGAGCAGGGTCTGAGTACGGTCAGTAACTTGGAAGCATGCGAACAAAGCAGACCGTTAAGCGGGAACCTGAATGTGTGTCCGGGAAACCGCCTTCGGCTTGAGAATGAGATTCTACACACAAACGGATTGTAAAGGAATCAACTATGAACTTCGTGATTCAACCAGTTTATGACTGAAGAATCGACGAAGAATACGAAGAACAGTTCAAAGAGTATTTTCGTGTCTTCTTTGTAGAATTCAAGAAGTAAAGTGACCGAACCTTTCATTATTGGCCCGAAAGCTCCTTTTTATAACTTTCAGGTTTACCTGACACATGTCGTGTCCTGATTGGTTGAAGTTCTGAGGTGAGACCCGTTTGCCTACCCCCCTACTAGATCTGCTCACCAGCAGGGGCAACTAGGCTCCTTAGGGTCGGCCACCACAACCTGGTCGCGGGGCTCTCTCCCTGTCGGGGTGTTGGCTTGGTCCTTTCCCTCGCTGGGAAGGTCTGACCTCTCGCCCTGTTGTTGGATCTGCTCACCAGCATGCTGGGTGTCTTCTTGGGCTTGTAACCTATGGGCTCTGCCTTGTTCGTAGCCCTCAAGCTATTTTGAACGGACTTGGGTTGCCTACCTTAGGTAGCTTGTTGATGGGAGACTCGTATTGGTAGGCCAGCCTTAGGAGGCATGCGATGGTAAGCATGTAATGGGAGGCATGTCAACGGGAGGCATGTTGATGGGAGGCTTGTCTCGAGAGGCTTGTCAACGGGAGGCTGGTCTTGGGAGGTCTGTTGATGGGAGGCTTATCCCGAGAGGCCCACCTCGGTGGCTCTATCTCTCGGGGCTTCCCACTTGATAGGGCTTAGACGGCCCATGCCTCTTGGACCACCGGGACCCCTCAACTCGGGTCCCGGGTACTCGGGCCTCTTTGACATGTAGCCTCGTTGACTCTTTGACCATTCGCCTAGCCACGTGTAGGCTTCCCGTTGGCTAAAATTGTTTCCATATTTTTATTTCGCATCAAGTAGTGCCTCCAGAAAGGTAAGCTAGAAACCTACAAGTTTATAAGATACGAGAAATTTAAATTCTTAAGCATGCAGAAGCTGAAAATGACCATAGGGTTTGACGTAACATAATCCCAACCAACGGCCAATGTTAGACTTCTTATAGTACATCACCACAATGTGACAACTTTGAACAACAAAACTCACCCACCCGAAAAGAAGAAAAAAACACGTAACAAACTCAAATTAAGAAACAGACTCAAGCACAAAAGCTAAAACATAAATCTCAACACCCTCTTGTAGCATCATCCTTATCATCCCCATCCTCGATATCATCCATGTTGTTCAGTTCCGACCCACCTCCAAACCACGTCTGACTCGCTAGTCTTTTCCATCATCGTCGACAATCGCCATTCCCTTAGAAACAAAACTCATGCGCACTATCACTCGAAGCAGGAGATCGATGTATGTCACCAACCATGCACTCTATTCGCCACCGCCACTCACCGGTTACTCTGAACACAAAGGACACACATCCACTGCCGACCTTTTCCAGTCATCATCGACAACCGCCCTTGCCCTAAAAGCAAAAATCGTACACACTATCGCTCGAAAAAGAAGATCGGCGTACGATGTCAACTCCTAACCGAGTCACTTGCTACTTCCGACTATCTTGCTCCCTACTCACCGCCGCCACTGACCAGCTATTTTGACTGAAAAGGTTGCACACCCACCGCCTGAAGAAGGGATGCCACTGCCAGCTCCCTCACTTCGCTCCTTCTCTTCCTTTTTGTCCTAAAAAAACTCTTTTAACCTTCTCTTTTAAACTAAAATTAATTTATGACGATGCCTTCAAATTAAGATGGTGTGATAACAAAATATTTATACAATATTTTGTTGGTGTGGCGAAAGATCTGCAAAAAATCTTTCCGTCAATTAAAGTTAATGTAAAATGGGGTAAATGGTGTCATGTGCTAGTCACATGATAGAAATAATTTATAAATTCCAAAATTGCCATTCACTTCTATCATCATCAATCCATGTTCTTTACCATCGCCGGAAAGTCCATAATGTTACTAGAAAATTCATCATTTTGTCGAAAAATTCATTGTCTTGTAGGAAACATCATATTTTCGCCGAGAATCCAAAAATATTCCCTAATTTTTTTTCATTTTCAGAGAAATTTAACAACCAAATTTTTGTATTCTCACAACATCAAACATTTTCAAACAAATCAAACTAACCCAAATGATGAAATTAAACCCTAACAAATTTCTCATTTCAAAAAAATAAAAATAAAATAAAAACAAAAACTAACAGCATAGAAAAGATTTGGCAGAACTCGAGTCAGTGAAGTCGCGACGAAACTCGTGCTTCTTCTCCGGCGGATATGGTCGCGGCGAGCGGCGTCGTACCAGATGGAGAAGCTCGTTTCTTCTAACACCGACAAGGTCGGCGAAGTCACGCATCCGGGGTGTGCCTAAACAACTTAGTTACATCGATGCTTGTGTGGTCCTTGCAGCTCATTGCTTTGAGCAACCCCCATGAGCTCTGCCAGTTTCGCGAATTTGCATTGTCTGCCGATGGGAATATAATCAACGGACTCTGCCGGAACTGGCGGCTCTTCATGTCTCTCGGCTCTATCTCCGATGGAATCTTTTCTATCCCGAACAGCAGCAGGAACCACTGAGGCTTCGTTGTCGTCACCTTCTTGTCGTTATCGTCGACGCTCGAGTTCTTCCCGATCTCCGGCTCGGGAGAGACCGTCGATCTCGGCGACCGCTTAAGCTTCCGGATGCTCCTCGTCGTGATATTGGATTGATCAGTAGTGCTCGATCTGGCCATCAATGGAGGAGTCAGAGGGGAGATATGGATGAGGTATTTGAGAAGTGAGTGAGAGAGTTGAGAATGAGGGTTGTGATTGGAAAGTGAGGAAGACGAGAGATCTGAAAAGTTTTCTTATATTTCTTCTTATTATTTATTTAGTTTATTGAATATTATTATATTTTCGAATTTAAGATAAAGTAAAGGTAGTTTAGTCATTTAGCGTGAAATTAAACTTTGTTGAAGACAGAAAAATCTCTTATAAGTTCAGGGTGCTCAAAGTTACAGACTAAAGTTCAAAGGTGCAAATCGTAGAAGCGGATAGTTCCCATTAAAAAAAATAGACAGTTAAAAAACAAAATGAATTATTTCCCTTCTTTAATTCGGGCCTTTTCTTTGTTAAACGGTGCGTTTTAAGAGACGATGTGGCACTTGTTTGGTACGACAGCGCTTTGTTGGACGGAATTCTAGTTTCTTCTTCTCCATCGTCATTGATAAAAATCACAGCTTATTCGATCCGATTACGGCAGATTTTTTGATGCCCTTTATCCTGAATTGAAACATGTTTTTTTTTTTTTTGAAAACGAATTGAAACATGTTACTTCTCTTATTTTTTACTAGTTCTCCGTTTCCGTACAATTTTAAATTTTCTCGAGAAAAAAAAAACGGTGAAAGTTAATGGTGTGAGTATTTTTTTCCCAATGGTCGCTGAAGAAACATGACAAATTTTACATATGGGTTTCACAAGAAAATAGAACCGCAAGAAAATTTTCTGGGAAATTCAATTTTTTGTTATAGATAGGCCCATCTATCGTGAATGTGCAGTGAGCTTGACGAAACTGTGCTCTTTTTTCTGTTCTTTTTGTTCTGGAAACTGCTTTCTTTTTCCGGAGAAACATTGAAGCTTAGGCTTTAGGTTAAGAAATTTGCTGTTATACTTCAGTTGATTATTTTATCTGTTTTTTGTGAAAATTAGGAGGCCTTCGGTGAATCGTCCCCCCACACCAGATGCAGTGGATGATGAAGATAAAGAGCCCACACTTCAAGAGATTATCAACATCAAGGTGAATTTTGTTGCTAATGGATTCAAATTCAAACTTGTCCGGTCTGAAATTCAATCTTTTCTTTTTATAGAAATTTTAGATCATTAGCTATAGTTAAGTTTAACATGGTACTTAGCTACTTATGGGTTATGGCTTCTCATGATATTTGGATTGCTTAAGAGTCGGTTTATATATTTTTCTTATTCTTTTAGCTATTGATTGTTTGGGTTACCTCTACAGTTGATTGAAAGTGGCGAGAAGGAGAGATTGATGGAGCTTTTGAGGGAAAGGCTTTCGGAGTGCGGGTGGAAGGATGAAATGAAAGCTCATTGCAGGTTTTTACTCCTCTCCTTTATCATCACATGTATACTAAAATTATGTCTTTATCATGCTGGCGTAGTTTCTACCTCACAATCATCATTTTCAATGGATTGATGCCATCACATTACTGTCCAGTATAAGATCAGTCTTTAGTGTTTGTATAACCACAGTTTAGAAGAATCAAGGGTTCTCCTTTGAACCTTTTTGTCAAATATTGTACTTATTATCAAGTGCAAGGGTAACAAGTGATGTCTGATCTATAATTTATGATATTAATTTTACAATTTGCGAGTAGGAAGTCAGTTAACCTTGTCCAGGGGAATGGACCTTGTTATCCCACTATATGTTGACATTATCCTCATATTTTCCATGTATAATGAGTGGGATACTTTTTGGATAAATATATTAGTCAGCCCAAGTGGCTCTGGTTCTGAATAAACTTTCTGGAAGCTATAGTTCGTAACCCATAAGTTTGAGAATTATGAGACCAATATTTGTTAGTGATCTCAATTCTTGATGGTTATTTAATAAGGCCTATATTTATAAGTTAGAGTATGAAAAGCTCTCAACTGACTTTTTATAATGGGTTCGGATTGGACTAGATTATATCTGCCGTCACTCATGTGGGGGGAAACTCAATTTTCCATTAATGTTGATTGCAAATAAAGAATGACATTTGCAGTTGAGGTTGAAGTTTAAACATGTTTCTTTGCGCGGTGTGGATTAGAGAGAATTATCTCATGGTAAATAGTCTTGCAAACTTGGATGTTGCATCATCAAGATGGTAGTCTCTTTTCTCCATCATCCAGTTGTTTGAAAGTTGTGAACTTTTATGATCTGTATTTCTGGCAGTAGTTGAGCTATGCTTGGAATAGGGATGAATTAAATCACGGTTACTCATTCAAAGCGAGCATGTAGCAGTTGAAAACAATGGTTTCTAGACATTTTACTTCCTGATAGTTCCAGTCCTAACGGAAAGGAAAAATTAGAGGAGTTCCTAAAAATAATATGCTTTCTACAGTTGTAGGAAGACATATCAAAACTACTCCTGTGTGCCTTATGAATGATTGGACTTTTCAGTGATTGCTTCCACATGTACTTGTTCTGTTGTACATACAAGAAAATTGGCTCTACAATGAGTTAATGATGGTATACTTGACTTTTCTACTAGATTTGGCTGAGTAGATTACCTGCCAAAATATATTGCCAAGTGTACAAATTGCATCTTGCTTGATAGAATATTCAGTTGCTAACTGAACCTTGTGCAAACCTTACCGAATGGTTAGTTCAAACCCAATCTCAATAGGATTCAACTCATATAGGAAATATAAAAAAAAAAAAACAGCCGCGATTTTTACATCTAATGAACTTATTAAGTTCCACACAAGCATGTATGTTTATCTATAGTCATGGGAAGTGGCTATTATGGTGTCTTTTCAACGCTGGTAAATATATCATGACTCTTCTTTCATGACAGGGCTTTTGTTAAAAAGAAAGGGCGGAGTAATGTTACTGTGGATGAACTTGTACATGTAATTACTCCAAAAGGCCGAGGTAAGATGTGTATCACTAGTGTTCACTGCTCACCCTTCATGAAAGCAATTATATCCATTGATATGCACTTTAGTTACCGGATAGTTATCATAAAATGTTGAGTTGAAGTTTCCCATTCCCATGTTCACAAAACCCAATGGGAAAAGCCTTTTGTTACTAGTAATTCAATTGAATTCATTTGTATCTCTAATTTCATACTGTTTCTTTATTAAGTTATTTAACTTTTCAACAATTGGCCTGCCTGCAGCCTCTATCCCGGATTCCATAAAGGCTGAGCTTTTGCAAAGGATTCGCACTTTCCTTGTGTCAGCTGCTCTTTGATATATATGCTAGTTTGGTTTGGCCGGCAGCTGTGACAAATCATAAAGCAGTTGTTGAATGGAATTCAGTGAAGGCCTAGTTCTGCATTTGTTTACGGGTGGAGTATTGGAGGGGGCTATGATATGTTTGGAGAAACAAAATGTTTCGAATCCAAGGGAACAAAAAGGTTACATGCCACAGCTTGAGAAAACTTTAGTTGCTATCTTGAAATTCAATGAAAAAGTTTTCTTCTGTATCGGTTTCATGGATACAAACAATCCCAGTAGCCAACCTCCTGTTCGTTTTACTGGTCCTTTCTTAGTTAATCTAAAATGCATTAGCAGTTACTTGCATAGTGAAACTTGGGAACCAGAAGATTGTAATGGTTGATAAATGTGTTGTAATTTTAGGAGTTATTTTGCTCTGTTTTCAATTTTCTTTTAACCTTGTATGCGCTTACCATAAACCACTTTCAACTCGCACACATGGATATGTCTATACACTGCAAATACAAACTTCGACTGGGTAAAAATTTAAAAGTTACCAGTACACAAAAGCTTAACCGATATTTCCATTATATCACATGAAACCTGTCGGTGGCACAACTTACACAAGTGAAATAGAACCACAACAATGCATCCACTTACAAGGATTTTACAGTTACATGTATGCTCACAGCCATACACTCCATTCTATATTACATCTTACAAGTCTCATCTATAACATTACCTCACATAGTAACTTAACAGGACACAAATGTATTTATTATAGGCAGGCACGCATGCCTTCCCAACACTACTCAAGAAGACTCTCGACAAGACTTTATCTCCCAAGCTTGCGCTTAATGGAAAATCAATCTAAGTACCCAGATGCACATGGTCTTCGAACATCAGTTTATGGAGCCTGCTTGTTCACATAGGTCTAATAGATCCAGGGTCTGCAACCACCAACCAATTTTCAGGTTTATCAGCATATACACAATCAGGCATATGCATATTTATACAAGGAAAAATGTAAAGAAAAGTGCAACATAGCAACAAATTGCAAGGCTTCAGTCATACCTCTGGAACTGACAGCTCAAGACGAAACTTGGGACCATCATAGTGGTGCAGAACTGGCCTAAAAGCATCTTCTTCCAAAGCCTTGCAGAGCATCCTGACCCGAATCCTCACCTAATCATCAGGGGATATTAGACAGCAGAAAACTTGATAGAAACAAAGCTGCCCTAGTTCTTACTGATAATCTATGTAATACCTGAGCAGGGAACCTTGACTCGCCTTTACATTTCTTATCTTCCCAAGCAGTTGGATCAATGTTCGAACCTCCAAAACTTGATGCCTGTAGAAAACCAATTTGTTAGGAACAAACATTCAAGCTAATTAACTAACCAGATCAAATAATACATCACAGAAGCTCAAATCCATCAAGAAACATTTCCAGATACAGGTCTCATTTCCAATGGCAAACAAGTAACCCAGGCAAATGCTAGTCCAAGTTTATTATCTCTACTAACACAATACAAGGTTGAGAGACTCAGTTTCATAGAAGACAAGGAACAACACTTCCAAGATATGTGAGCACAACTTTGTTAATATGTTCAATCTTGCAGCAATATTTTTTTAGAAAGTAATAAAAGCCTGCAATTCCTGGATATGCTACCATCAACTACACTAAAGTTCCCAAAATTAAGGTTACACATAGAAGGGGGAAAAAACAGCAAGACTGGCTCGTAATATGCCCATTTCAGTCGAGCATTGCAAATAATAAAACATAAACAAATTAATAGTTAAGTATACCTCAAATATTCCATGCAACTGGTGAGTTGTATAATTATAAAGAAACAGAGGTAAGCCTGGAGTTATTGCCCGCACAGAATCCCGGTACCTTGGTGGCAATCCTGCAAAATGGAAATAAGAATCAATAACTAAAAAAAGTTAGCAAATAATGTCACCTAAAAAGTTAGCCAAGAGTGCAAAATATCCTGGTTCATTTATTATTGATAAGCATTCACCAAACATTTTATAATACATCTCATAAGCATAAATTGGAAACCATTCCACCTACCAAGATATTTCATTGTGTCTAAGAAAGGATAAAAAAGGAGATTCACACTAACCAAATAGCTGGCGCTTTAAATCTTCCTGCATTGTGTCATTGTTACACACAAAGATGTACCCTCCAAGCACCTCATTCCGCGGAAGAGTCTCTGTAGCTGGCAAAGTCTTGAACCTTTTGTCAACAGCAATGTTTGCGTTGACAATGTCATTATTGTTATTGTTGTTTGCTTCTTTAACATTGTTATTGTTACTGCCATACTTGGTACCAGACAGATTTCCGATAGTAGCTACATTGCTTTTTGGGTACACTGCATTAATATTGTAAATACCATTCCTGAATGAACTCTTGGTTACATTTTCAGCTATCTTGGAATCCAAGTTCAGCAAGTTAAAGTTCATGTTTTCAAATTTGTTATCTCCCTGGAACCCAAATTTGTCCCTTGGCCTAACTTCAGCAGATCCCTTAGAGAAATCAAGGTTATTCATGCGCTCGCCCTTTGCCCTAGTCTGATCAGCTAATCTAGACGCAGCCATGAGCCATTTCTGATCCTCTCCTACTTTTGATTGTCCTCGAAGTTCGTCACCCAATTGCCAAAAACTGTTCATATTTTCCATCTTGCAAAACCTATTGCAAAAATTGACATAACAAATTCTTGTAAAGATGCCCAACAAAATAAACAGATGAAAATACGACTGTATGAGGCAAGAAAACACAAGAGGGATAAAAGAATCAGCTAAATTTTATCCTCAAGCGAAGAAACGAGATATCTAATGATATTATTTCATACATGTCAGGGTAAAAGGGGGCTTGAAAATTGAACATTTCGATGGCATGCTTTTATCAAAATTCAAAATGGTAACAACATTCATTATTTAGACCAAATTGAGAGTTCCCTTGAAAAGAGTCAAAATCACAGTAACATTCAATGTAAGCCTGCTGAAATTTTCAAGAATTTTTGCTCTTGCACGGTTTTTCCCATATCCAAACAAATGATGAAATCAGAGACTAATGGTAACTGAAAATATGAAGAACCCAATCAAGGGCGTGAACTTCCAGAGTCTTGAGGCAAATCTTACACCCGGGCTTCATTATATTTAAAATAATAATTAGAAAAATAACAAATACTAAACTTTGGTTTCATTCTCAAATGATCTTTAGAACCCACCAAGATAAATTCTTGGGACATAAATCAGACTAAACCACAAAACACTAACAGCCCCATCAACAACAATACACATAATTAATTGGAAGCTAAGCAAATGACCGGCCACAGAAAAATGTCACACTCCATACGAGTATATGACCAACTTCTTCTTTCTCCTCTATCTCTCATAAACAAACCCAGAAAGAAAAAAACAAATCCTCATTTTTCTTTCGAAAACATTTAAAAGGTAGAAACAGACAAACAGGTAAACGTATGATGTAAATTTTCAAAATCTCATTATAATTAAAATGAAAACTTACATTTTCGCACGACTTAACCAATAAACTCAACAACAACAACATATAAATATACACAGCTAAAGCAAACAGCTAGCTCAGAAACTCAGCTCAGCTCCATCAGAATTAAAAAAAAAAATAATAATAATATGCTTACAATGAGCTGAGCTGTAAATCGGACCTGAAGTACGGAGAGCAGAATATACCTGAACAAAGCAAGGAAATGATTGGATATGAAGACAAGTAAGGGTTGATCTAAGTTGGATTTGCAGAGAGAAAGTGGTCTGGAACCCTAGATTTGAGGATCCAAAAATGAAGAGAAACGAACGGGCCTTTATGTGCTGCTGCTCTGGCTCTGTGTTGATTTTTTTGGATACGTATAGCACAAATGCCAAAAATACCCTCTCTAGTTCTAGTGATTGCAGTGCTAACACTTTGATTTTTTTGAAATCATAACGTTGACACTTAAAATTGATGGTTTCGTCACTTTCGTGTACATTTAATACTTTAATTTTGTTCATAAACTTTTCTGTTTAGATCTAATTGGTGCATAGTATCTAAATTTTTGTGTATGGACCAAATTTAGTCTTGAATTTTTTAACTCAAAGTAATTCATAAATTTTTAAATATTGACTCAATTTGGTCTTTAAATTTTGATATAAGCATAGCAATGACCGTTTTAAGTTTATATTTAAAAATTCAATGATCAAATTTAATAGTTCAGAGACCAAAATAAGTCTTTTAATCAAAAAAAATAACTATGTTTCGACAATCTTGAGCTTTCCAAAATTTGTCACTTTTATTCACTAACCCTAAGATAAGAAAACTCTTGCATATATAAGACATAATCTCCCGTGGACAACAACGAACACAACCACCATATCGTTGATGAGCTCCATTTCAAATTTTGCTCTTTTTTCGTGGTCGGGATTTTGGATTTCCAACATTTTTATTTTTTGAAAGGAACATGTTAAAAACCAACTCAACTAAAAGTTTAACCTAATAGTTGAAGGCCCAATAATAGTTTTATACTCTAACACGCTCCCTCACGTGCAATCCCATTTTCGCTTTGCACGTGCCCCATGCACAGGTCCAGTTGAAATAATAGTTTTATACTCTAACATGTCCCCTCATGTGCAAGCCCATTTTCGTTGTGCACGTGGCCCATGCACATGTCAACTCATTGCCTTGTGCTGGAATTTAATATGGGTGGCGGTAGGATTCGAACTCGGGACCTATTGTCACCAACGCTTTGATACCATGTTAGAAACCAACTCAACTAAAAGCTTAAACTGATAGTTGAAGGCCTAATAATAGTTTTATACACTAACAAAACAAACTAAAAGCATTTTAAGGGAGTTTCAACTTAATCAAAACTCTAATTGGGGGTACAAGAAAAATTCGTTCAACCCGTGACCCGCCTAACCCGCCCGCTAGAGGTGGCAAAAAGTAGGGTCGGGTTAGGGTCAAACAACGGGTTTTATGCATAAAATAGCGGGTATGCCGACCCGACCCTAAAATCAAACCCGTTTTTTTTTTGGTTGAAAAAGTCAAACCTGAACCCGATATTTGTAGGGTCGGGTGTTGGGTACTCGCAAGTACGAATCCATTTTGTCGGCTCTACCGCCCGCTACCCGCCCCGCCACAAGACCACCC
>JAYMTK010000600.1:0-20784 GCA_036897405.1 Pelargonium myrrhifolium
AAATGGATTCATTTTTGGATAGTACATGGACCATATTTTATCAAACTGAAGTACAGAGACTATTTCAATACATTTTGGATACTATAGGGACTAAATAGAGACTTTTTCCAACTGTTAATGACTCCCTTTTCTACCTCCTGAATACTATTTCAAACCCTACTTTTTGTCTGCCCATTGCTTCTTTTTCTTCACTAAAGTCATCTCATGATATTTAGTAGTATATAATTTCTACGAGAATTCATATTTTTATTTATTTATGAATTTATGTACTATTGGAAAATAAATTATATGTTTTCTCATAATTTCAAATAAAAACAAAAATTATTTATTTTAATATATCAAATTCGAAGCAGGACAAATTAGAGTAGCCCCATGTCCCGGTCGGGAAATCTTTTTTCCGCAACCACACCCTTGCTCTTTTAGATCAAAAAATCAGGTTGCAGATTCTCAATCTTATTCGAATCCGATTTCCATCTATTCTTTTAATATTAAACTTAGATCGATTATTTTCAACTGAATCCGTTCAGAAATCGAATTTGTCACCGCTATTTTATTAAAAGTGGTGAATAATTCATCTCTAACTCAAGCGAACTAGACACGTATATTGATTCCTGATATAATTTTTTATTATTTTCAAATTGAAAAGGTGAAAAAAGAGAGATATTTATGTGAGTATGAAAAAGAAAGAAAGTTGACATAAAACAATAGTAGCATGAAATGAATTGATTGGTGACAGATCAATTGAAATAAAGCAATAGGGCTCACTTTTAGGAGAACCAAGATAAGCTATGTTTAATTCTCTTGTACTACTCTACTTCATTTACCTCTACACTCCCTCCACCACTCTCATCTCAGGCGCGTACAATACACTCTTCACATTATATTACATGTGAGTTGTGACGATTCAGGTTTTACGAAGTGAATCGGTTTAGATTCTACATATCCGTTTTGGGTTGGTTATAGTAGACAAATTGGATTTGAATTTGTGGGCGTCCAAAATTCAACCGACTTAAGATTAATCTAATTCGATATGGTCAATTTGTGAGTCAAATTAGATTGGATTGGATAAATCCACACAAATCTGCACATTTTATTGTAAAATTTGCATTCGAAACTTATCCGACCAGACTCAAACTATTTTTATTGATCTAAATTCGAAAAAAATCCGAAGAAAATATAAATTTCCACCTCTATTCGAATTCAAGTTGAACTTCCAACTTAATCCTAAAAGTCCCAATCAGAAACTCAAATTGTCAGCTTCACAAGAGAGCAAAGGTTGACTGGGCATGCCCCTAATAGATCAAATGAGAGCTCACAAACTGATATAAACCCATGGACATCCGAAATTCAATCCAACATAAAATCGATCTACCACGTCCAATGATTTAGATTACTCTTTTGCAACACAAATCCGATCCGAAATTCGAGTTGTCACATACTCACATTTAGATCTTCAGATTAGATATTCCAAACTCGAACCTAAAACCCTCGACTCAAACCAGATCTAAAACTCAAATTGCCACCTCCTCACCTAAGTTACCTGGATCGCGGAACATTTCGCTACGAGGAGCAAAAACGGGAACACAAAATAATAAGACTATAGAGTTCGTAACGTTAGGGGTAGGCTTCTTTAAACGATAAGATCTCTCGTTCCTAAACATTTAGTAATAACTTAATTAATTGAATATCATTTCTCAATCTTACGATGAGAACGTAGATTTCCACATTTAGTTTGTTGGCGTTCCATGCTCTGAAACGAAACATTCTAAAACAGAGATAGCTATCGGTAGTGTCTTCAAGTAACTTAGCTACCAACCACAAGGGTGGCACAATTTGTATATCGAGTTGCGTGAGTGGGAAGAGGTGTCAGGATCGATCACCACTCAACACATCTTTAGTGATAGTGGTATAAGAGACCATTTTGGTGCAGTAAGGTCCTAAAAGCCCTAGTTTATAGGGCAGAGACATAGTACGTCTTTTCGGGTCAGGATCGATCACCACTCCACATCTTTGGTGGTAAGGTGCCAAAAGCCCTAGGTTAGAGGACAGAGACATAGTCTTTTCCTTAAATACTAGACCCTTATATATAATCAGAGACCTAAACTGTTGAGAAAAAAAAAATCGGCACCTTTATGTGTCGAAACAAAAAGAAAAGCAAGTTAGCTACCCACCATAGCACAAGAAAGCCACAAGCAGCACAGTACAATGAGTGTGATGGAAGGAAACATGACAGGCTTTACCTAGCCGTACACGTGGCAGATGAGATCATATCAAATCAGATCAGATCAGGGGGTGTTCATGAATCCTGGGATTAAAAGCCTTCCTCCACAGAAGCAACACACTCTTTACCAGGTGGTCCTAACCAGGAAACCTTGTTGTCTTCAATTAGTAGCTTCTGTTTCTGTCTGGTCTTTTCTAAGACCTCACATTACGAAAAACATGAATCTCATGAAGATGGTGATGAGCATGCATGGAAATGATGAGTCAAAATCATAGGAGAAAAAAAAAAGAACAGCACATTCTTGTTCTCTCTGTGTATATCTATGAATTCACCAAAGAAAAATAATTTCTTGTAGCAAAGACTGTTTTGGTACTTGTGGTTTCTGTAGCAACTGAGCTCTCTTGCACGCTTCAACTAGGCCATCATGACACACATGAGTGTGATTTGTGGTTCTTCTTGTTTCCCTTTGGAGTACAATTTTAACCTTATACAACGGGTCGGTGGAGTTTCAGACATTTATCGTAGCGGGTCTAGATATAGTTACGGACGTAGAGCTGGCAATTTGGATTCAAATATGATCTTGACTATTTTTTCAAATAAAAAATGTGTATAACATTTGATTGAATAATTTATACGAATCTACACATTTTACATTAAAATATGAATGTGACCTAAAATTCGAATCTCAACCTTTTTGGATTAGCCTTTATCGATCCAAACCCGAATCTACAATGGATAGTTTCTAAGAGGGGATGGATAGTTTCTAAGAGGGGATTGTTGTCGGTGGAGTTTCAGACATTTATTGGTGCGGAAACATGAGAAATTCAATAGGAAATAGTGGTCTTGACACAGAGTTGACAATTTAGATCAAATTCTGATCCGATCTAGCCATTTTTCGAATCAAATTTATCTATACATATGTGTATAAGATTGGATCAGACAATCTACACAAATCTACACATTTTACACTAAACTTTGACATTTGATTTGAATTTTGTCCCAAAATTTGAATCCCAACCACTTTCAAATTAGTCTTTATCAATCCAAAATTGAATAAAACCAATCTTGGTGATTAAATCATACTGAGTGAAGAATTATCTTTTATAAAATGATCTAAATTTCTTTCCTAAAAAGTTAGTTATGCATCATTTGTCTAAATGTTTTTGAGACAATGTATTGGCCCATTAAACCGTACATAAGTTATGTTCAAAATGTGTGACAAGTCATGCAATTCAGCTTGCAGAATCCTTGGCCTAGTAGAGCTAAAATTTGGATTTCGGGTTGAAAACACAACTTGGATCCGACCAAGTTTTATACTTGCTATGTCTGAATTTGCCTAACCCAACTTGGAAATTGATCGGGTCTATTATATGGATCCCGAATCCGGGAAATTGCAGATCAAGTTTCGAGTGTATGCCAATTCGGTTCCAAATTGCCATTCCACTGCTAACTCTCTTACCAATCATTTCAATCTGCAAAACCGAGAGACGTATGGTATCGAGATACACCATGACTATGATCCATTCAATCCACATGGAACGTTGTCCATTTTTGTGTCAAGTTCGTGTTAACATGTCGAGAAATCAAATCACAAACTATCCCGTCAACATCCCCATCGGATGATAACTACGAAAAGATACTCGTATGATCTCTATTTCAGCTTCAAAATACATCAAAAGCCAAGCATTCAAGATGGAGAATCATTTTTACAGACTCTGGTTGCATAAAATAGCAAACCCGCACAATTCACATGTAAAACCCACACCAAAACAGTCTGAAACTCGCATCCCGCACACCCCCTTCAAGTCGGGTTAGGGTTAGGTCTCTCCTATCCGTACCTAACCCAAAACCCATATTGCCAGCTCTACTTGCTATATAGACAACCCCTAGGGTTTCAACGCGGGTATGGATCAAGATTCAAGAGACATCCCACAACAGGGTCAATGAGCAAACATAGATGGGGGGAAATTCAACAAGTTCCAATAAATAAGTTTCGATTCAAAACCTAACAGATACTTTTATGCAAAACACACACACTCAAAATGAATAGAACTTAACTTCTATAAGCTAAAACTTTGTTCCTCAAAATGTAGATTAAGTAGCTACGACTGCAAATAGTAATAAGTAGATAATAACTACAACTTACACCAAAACAGGCCATAATCCTATATGCTTCATGGTTGAGTCAGTGACCGATACTTGCAAGCCGGTTCACCTGCAAACACACGACACCAAACAGTCAAAACTCCACTTTATGGCCTAAAGTGTAACATAATAATTACTGAAATATTCAGAACTAATGTGAAACCAACCTTTTCGGGAAATGTTTCTATGCACTCACACTTGGGCTGAGCTTCGGAGTTCGGACACATACCATGAGTCATGAGTGGCTAGGTTCTAATAATCTTAACATAGAGCTACTTCCTCCGGCCCAACCAAACTTTTTGTTGCACACCACGAATTAAAGACCACACAATTCTACCTTGTACACTCTAAGCAACTATATTTATATAAAAACTCTTGAGACGTGAAAGATTTGCTCCTTGCCGGCAAACTAATATGCAACATATATAACACTCTAATGACCTGCATGGACATGTCTCGAACCATTTGAATCACATACCGAATCCTCGGTCATATAGACTGCCAGAACCGTACAATCGGAACTTCAAATCCTCATAGTTAGGAATAAGTCTGTTATACCCTAACCTCTCGTTACTCAAAACTTCCGACATGCCCCGATCACCAACATTACTGACCTGATTGCAACTGCCCCAATGGCTGTTTGACATGTGAGGAGTTCTAAACTGTTGATCCGACAATTGTGAAAATGCAGATGGAGTGTTGACCTGGGAGTGGTTAGAGAGCATTGGAGGAGTAGGATAAGCATCATTGTGGGAAGAATATTTGTTCCCGAAGTGATCAGAAGATCTGAAGCTCTGATGTGTAGAGACGGATTGTGGCATCTGTAGATTCAGCCTTGATTCATTTTCAAAACGATTAAGCTGTGAAAACAATGCTGATCCCACGTCAAAGCCTGCATTACTCATCCCTGCTGACATACCTTCGCGAACTTCTAATATTGCAGGATCAATATATTCAATATTACTCATGCTCCTAGCATTTCTAGTTGGTTGTGCTGGCATTTGACAGAGATGATTTACGGGAGATAGTGGTGCGGAGGTTTGAATTAGATGATTTCCCGGAGAGGGTGGAGTGGAAGTTTGAAAGAGATGATTTGCTGTAAAGCGAAATTCAGTTTAGAATTCAATCAAATAGGGAATAAACTATCATAAATGTGAAAATACATACCTGAACTGCTGAAAGCGTGTTCTATTCTCCCATGAGAAGAAAATCCAGGAGGCGGTGGTGGCCTGTTTGGCGCGGAAAATCCTGGAGGAGTGGAAAGTGGAGCTTTTGGAACTGTTACAGGACAGAAATAAAATACTTAACTGAAAAATTCAATAGCAGCATACATATCAAATAAATAGAAGACACCCGAATTCAAATTTCATCAAAAGATAAACAGCAAGATAAGAACTCAGTCTTGAGCTTCATCAAATGCAAGAAAGATACGAAAAAGGAAGTACAAGAACCAATGAAACAAACTGTTCAAACAGTGGAGCTCATACCTACCAGTACGAACACCAAGCTGAGTTATATGTCAAATTAAACCAAGCTAATACAATATTTCCACCATCCCACATATACCTTACAACTAATAGTAAGTTAAACTTACAAGTGGTTCCGGTTAATAATCTATAAAAGCTTAAAAGTAACTAAGAGGGTGACACCAAAAAACTTCGTGGGAATTACCGCAGAAGACAATTCCTAAGAATCAATTCAAAACTTATGCACCCGAAAACATAAACAATCCCCGACGGTCCCTTAACCACCAGAAAACAGATCAAACAAAGCATTAACAAAAACCAGAAAAGCTCACCAGAAAACTTAGAAGACATCAAAGAATGGCTGCTTGGAATATTATCAGATTCCTCGATACTACTGGGACGAAGTATATGCTGAACTCTATCAGCCCAAGGGTCCTTGTTTTCCGTAAAATCAGAGGAAGAAAATGTATCGGGTGCATATCCAGTATAACCTATTGAATGCTCCAAAGATGCTGGATCTAGCAAACCCTCCTGTCTGGCAAATGAAAACCTGGACTGTTTGCTATTTTGCACTTTATAGAAACTTGGTACTTCAGGGGAACCATGCTCTCTATCATTTTCAGAATATAAGAATTTAACTAAACTATGAGGTGAGGTCAAGGAATCATCCCATGGATCAAAATCCATAGAGAGTATGTCTGCGATTATACTGCTCTCTCCCATATCTGAAGAAACATTATGATTAATGCTGGGTACATTGTTACTCCAGTTTCCAATGCACTCCTTTTTGCCCGTATCTAACATCATGTTAGAATATTCATAGGTGTTATCCAACTTAGCAAACTTACCAGCTTTGTCCTCATTGAGTCTCATAGGTACTTCAGATTCTAAATAAAGGTTATTTTGATTAGAAACACCCCTCAACTGCTGAGAGTAACAGCTAGATTGATTCTGCAGTGAAGAATGTGTGGGCATAGATGGTAAATCACAGATTCTTTCTGAACTCTTCAGTAGAGAATTATCACAACCTAGAAAATCTTTTTCAGCTTCTCCTAATGCAAGTGAGGTTGAGCACACTAGAGATTGCTCATTAATATTTTCTAGTGAACCTATATTTCCAGGCAAGTTGTCTGAATAAAGATTAGACACTGAACTATTTGGAACAGGGCTGGAGCACTTGTCTTCAAGATGACTATGAATACTGACTGACGATAACCCGGAGCATAAACTCTGAACATCCTTATCAACAGGAGTATTTACTTCTTTATCCAAACTAGGGCTGCAAGAAGGCTTGCCAGCTTCCAGAGGGCTAGTGCACGAGGGTGGTGCTGGCTTATATGCGGCAACTTCTGCACCTAAAATAGCTTCTGCATCTGTGCTTACCACTGCTGGTTTGCAATCTCTATTAGAATACTGTTTAGCTAATCCCAGAGAACCCAATTCACCATTAGGCACTTCACAAATTTCCACAGCCATAGGTCTTTTGATATCATGTGTAGTTGCTTTTGTGCTTGCAACTTCTGAAGCACGAAGTTGGGAACTGCTACATGTCTCAGATTTTTTCTTGGGATGTGCACCTGAACTGGATAAATTTGCAGCTGGAGAAGGACTAGCAGCAAGACGAGTGACCCTGAAGATAAATTTTTAACCAATTGGTGCTCACATCACAACAAATAATTTGCTGAATACCATTGATAAGTAAACACACAAACCATGAGGCTGCCGCAGGAAGTGCGTTAGAAAATTGAACGCAATTATCTGCACAAGGTTCCCCAACCTGGCTCCGATTATCCTGTTGCAAAGAGATAACCCCAGGTAAGCCAAATCTAACCACATTAGGCAGATTAAATACTACAAAACAAATATGGGCTAAAAATCTCCCTCAATCAGAAAATAGGCTTCTCTGGATACTCACATTTGAAGGACTTTTAGCAGTAGGTTTGGCTGTTAATGGCATATCAATATTGCCATAGTCATCTCCTGGGGGAGGTAGCACATCTCCTGAACGGCGTTGCAGATTATTTGTAGCACCCACGATTTGTTGAACTCTACTCCTTTTATACCACTATGAGTTAATATCATCTTCATACGAGAGATAGAGAGAGAGAAAGAGAGAGAGAGAGAGAGAGAGAGAGAGAGAGAGAGAGAGATTGCTAAATAAACATACCTTGTGAAGGCAGAAACAATTTCATCTTTGGTAAAACTATCTTCTTGAGAACCAAAATCATGCAGATATAAGCAATCTGGATTGATGCAAGACTGGCCAACAAAAGAATCATTCACAGAGAAAACTGAACCAAACAAATTTTAACTAGGAAACATACAATTCCATACTAGACAGTCAATTAGCTGCTTACCAAATTTCTCAACCATGAATGGCAATACTTTGTGGTACCAAAACATGCCCTGCAAATGCCGATTGCAGATTCGTATCAATCATCATATAGTAATAAAAGGATGATGAACAGAGTAAAAAAAAAAAAAGAAAGAGATTCTTACCTCAGTGCTCGACCTTCCAAGACAAACTGGTGCACAGACTGAATACATCGAACTGCTTCCTCCTCTTTCGAGTAAGTTATATATCTAAGCATTACAAAAGGGACCAACAACATAACTACAAGATAAAGTTGACCTAAAAAAAGCCATCACCATTCCTTTCTTAAGATTTTAGGATTTGGCATGCCAGAGACAAAACTTATAGTGTTCAGACTTTCTAATAGCTAGAAGTTTTTTTACTGCCCAAAAAACTAAATGCTGTAAAAGCTTAAAAGAAAGTGAAATGCAATATGCTCCGCTTTAAGCAATTTAGAATTATCACACCCAAATGACCGATGAGCTTACACACAACAACTATTGTTTGAAGAATGTTGAATAACCCCAGTAGCTGTGCGTGAAATGGACACCTTTGACACCTTTCCGTACTGACCAAAATACTCTCTTCGCTGAAGAAGCTGGTAAAAAATAAAAGAAGTTTGAGAAAGTAAAATTTAGCTCTCTCACCACATTTATGTCCAAGTACATGCTAGTAATGATGGACGTGAAATATTATAGACGTAACTCACATCTTCATCGGCAAGGTTAAGCGGTAATCCAATAATATACACTAGGTTCCGTTGGATAACCCTAACATCAGTAAGATGCTTCCTTGCTTCAGATCCCTTTGGCTTTGCCTTCTGCAACTTCTGTTTTCGTTCTGAATTCACTTGAGCCACTAGCCTGTTCAGAAACCAAATTGATGTGTTCATCAACTGATCAACACACTGCAACAGAGTATTATGCATGAACAAGGAAATGCACAGAAACCATAACCACCTTTCACATTTAGCTGTAGTCCCAACAATTTTTTCTTTATTGTAAGGTGTACGACATGCTGGACAACGACCCTCAGTATTGTCCTTCTCAGCCATTTCCATAACATGATGCCAACACCAAACGCATATCTGTGCAGTTGAAAGAAACAAATAAATGCAGGGACAAGGTAGACAATCTTCTAATCAGCATATAAACAACAAAGAATATTTCAGAAAATAACTTCAAAATAAACATATATTGATTTTAAAAAGTTCAAACCTCATAACCACATTTGCATGGTTTCAATTGCTGATCTGTCAAATCCATCTCCTCGGTGCACAATGGGCACATCTTTTCTCCCTTATCACTCATGTTGGCCTATAAATACAGAGTTGTCAGGAAGAACATAAAATAGCACCACGTCGCTGCAAGTTTGCATACTTTACATACGCATTTGGTGTTAGTGTTACATTGGAAGTTTGTTGGATCAACAATCCACTAATACTATCAACTAGGATAGTTCACGCTTAAATGATGTAACATTTTCAATGTTTTCAACTATTTCACTGCAAATTCAGAACTGTGCTATGCCAAACAAATAGGAAAAGTCTTATCCATGCAAAGTGTATCTAATACAATAAGTCCACAATTCCACATTATCATGCATTTAACAATCGGGAAAGGTGACAACATGACACATTATCAGGTCTTTGTTTATACACTGCCTCTAAGGTGCATAATTAGCAGCAGTAACTCTCACTCTCTGCAAGTTTGTAATCTTTATCAGCATTGACAGATAATACACCTATGTTCTGTTCTGGTTTGGAATAGTGCATATCTAACCTCAACAGTTCAACTCAGCTAACATCACCAAAACACTAGTAACTTTCCACTCACAGCTCAATTTTCTCGGAAACCAAACATAAATCCAATTGAACATCACCAACGGTCAAATCCAGTAAAATTTATGAAGAGAAAATGCTAGCATCAAACTGAAGCACTCGAGACCGCAAAATTTCAAAAATCTATCTCCGTATCACAAAATACAATCAAAACAAACAGGTAACGAATCATATAAAACTGACCAGACCTGAGATCCAAAATGCGAACCTAAAATCCGGAAGAAAAAGAAAATACTATCAGAAATGTTAAATTATCCGATTCTTTGTGTTTCCAGGGGATTTTGACAAACTTAGGGTTTGTGAATTGAGTGAAATTGGAGGTTGACGAAGACTTACAGAGCGGAGTCGACAGAGAATCTGTGGTGAAGATAAAATCGCAGCGAAACAAAGCCGAGAGAGACTGAGTCTGTGAGTCTGTGAGTCTGTTGTGTTGTGCCCTTTTTGGATATGTGAACGCCGCGAGTCTGCTTCTATTTTCTATTTTTTTTTTTTTTTAAATAAATGGATGGTTGGCTTTTGTTGTTGCGGTTGAGCCTTACCTGACCTGACCCCTGACCACCAGACCAATTCGGTCCAATAATATAATTTGTTTTCCATTATTGCCCTTGGCTTTAATGACAGTTGACTAATTGCCTAGCCACTCCTGAAGTGAAGTTTGGGCCAACTTTGGGCCGAAGTGATATTGAAGCCCATGTATAGTTAGTCTGGGCTTTATTGATGGGCTTATCAGCCCAGTTCAATTTTGGGTCATCAAGTTATTGGCAGTTTTTTTTTGAAACTCTAATATCTATGACTATAAGATATCCATCCCGCAATCACCACGGGATCAGAACATACCACACTCAAAATGATCTCCGTTTGAGCTCAAGAAGGAAGACAAAACTTTTTTTATCGAGTTTTAACGCAGTTGTATTTCTTGAAACTCACTCGAGATGTCAGGTTAACTCGGAACGACCTACGTTAATTGACTAGCGCGCTCGGTGGTAGTTATCGATGGTCTTAAAGTTGGAATGTTGATGTTATTGGTAATGTATACCTCACAATGCGGGCCTAAGGCTTTGGGCAAAAAAAACGGATTAATTTTTATCGAACAATTTTTTACCAGCTCTAACGTGTATGGTCACTTAATAACAAAGGCTATAATACACAACACATGAAGAATAACAAAGTCTAATTAGTTTGTTAAATATTAATAATGGGTTAATATAATGGTTTGGGTTTCCACTACTAAAAAATTTACATTCTCACTTACGCTATTATATTTACCTCATTATCTTTATATTTTTCCAATGTGGGACATCACCACTTCAACACCCCCCTCACGTGCGAATCTCATATTTTTCTTTCCATCGGTGAGCTTGACACGTGCACAATCAAAAATCTTTTAAATCGGCACTCCCCCTCACTTGTAGATATCTTTCTTTCACACGTGGGTCGCTGCAGACATATCACTGCAAACGGACCAGAGACCACAGGGGGAGGCGGGCCACTTATCGGGCCAAGGCTTGGATCAAAATAAGCTCTGGTACCATTTTAAATATTAATAATGGGATAATATAATGACTTGAACTTCCACTACTAAAAGATTAACTTTTTTAATAGAATTTCACTTGCACCATAAGAATACGATGGGTATGTGAAAGAAAAAGTCAATTATAATTGTCTAATCCTTAGCATCTCAAAAAGGGAAACATTTATTTTGGAATGAAGTTATAATCTTACATTTCTAACTAAAACAAGAAAGTAAACAATTTATTTGAGACAAACGGATTACATAAATACTGTGTCTTCTTTAGACAAACAAAAAATGCTCCGTTTTAATTCTCTAACTATTCATTTTGTTAATGAACAATACTAAATAAATTTTACTATTGTTCGAATTTGCCATCAAATTATGTTAACATAGTTTGAAACAAAATTCCACTAATATGAATAGTTTAAAATCAAATTGAGCGTTGATTGTGAACAAACTAAATAGTTAGAGTATCAAAATTAACATTTTCCAAATGGAATTGGAGTTCACATTTCTAGAAATCTCCAATCTGACGTGGGTGCTTCCAAATCACACACCACTCACACGTGGCAATACGTAATTGGCACTCAAGTTCAGTATCTTCCCGCGCCCAACTACCGTGCATCAACAATATAGCATGATCCAGACCGTTCAGTAGACAGCTCATGCCTACCTCACGATTAAAATAATCCAACGGTGCAAAACGAAAGCTAGAACCTTCCCGGCTTTCTCAGTTCTCCTTCACAGTACATATATGATCGCTGCTTGTCCTGCATTGCTGCTCGTGACATTTTCATCTACCGCGATTTGCTCCGCTTCGTGTCTCTACAGCTTGCGATTCAAAGGTCTGTATCTCAATTTTCTTTCGTTTCATAAGAATTTGCTTTGTATGCTGTTTGGCTGCCGAGAAAGTAATTACTTAAGAAACCGGAAAGAATTTGAAACTTGGTAGAGAATTTAGTTCATAGCAACATCACTGAACATTTGAAATCCAAAGGTCTGGAGCTTTGTTTTACTCATTTTACCAGAATTTACGCTATGTCTTCGTGATTTTCTGCTTTGGATATTGTTTGGCTGACGAGAGAGTAATTTAAGAAGTCAGAAAGAATTGGAAACTTGGTAGAGTATTTAGTTCATAGCAACACTGAACACTCGAAATCCAAAGGTCTGGAACTTAACTATATCTCACTTTACCAGAATTTACGCGATGTTTTCGTGATTTTCTGCTTTGCATATTGTTTGGCTGCCGAGAAAGTACGTTAAGAAATCAGAAGAGTTTGAAACTCGGTAGAGAGTTTAGTTCATAGCAGCACCAAACATTTCTAATACATAGATCAGTAGCTTAGTTTTCTTTAATGTCTTCATGATTTTCTGTTTTGCGTACTGTTTGGGTGCTGTGAAAGTAAGTTGAGAAAACAAAAAGAACTTGAAACTCATTTGAGAATTTAGTCAATTGCAACACTGAATATTTCTAATCCAAAGGTCTGTAGGTTAGTTTTCATCATTTTGTAAGAAATTAAGGGATGCCTTCATGATTTTCTAATTTGAAAGCTGTTTTTCTGCCGAGAATGTAAATTAAGAAAACAGGAAGAATTTGAAACTCGTTCGATTATTTTGTAAGTAGCAACACTGAAAATTTGTAAGCTATCTTGTTACACCTCACTTGAGTTCTAGTTGAATTAGCTTCTTAGCAAATAAACAGCTATGGTAATTGATAGCTCAATTAGATTTGTGAATTTTCTTGTTCATTTATAATATAGATTGTGTTTTATGTGCTACCGTTTGGCTTCCTAGCTAGAAAGCAAAGTATAATAAAGAAAATGGAAACATAAAACTGAACATTTTTAAGCTATATTGTTCTTATCACATCGATCTGATCTCTCGGCAGACAAATAAACTGCCGTGATAGATCAATCATAATTACAGTATTTTTTGCTATTGTACGTGATGGTTTTTTAATCAATCCGGTCGTGATTCTCTTTTCTGCAGTAGTTCTTGGCTTCTGACTTCTGAGAAAACAAAGTAAAATTAAGAAAACTGAAACATAACACTGAGCATTTGAAGCTTTACTGTTTTGCTTCTTGCTGATCTGATTCCTCAGCAAACAAACAGCCTTGATATATTGATCAGTCAGATTTTTTATATTTTATTTTCATGTATTCTTTAGTTGGTTAATCTATTTGATCATGATTGTATTTCATATGTAGTGTTGGGCTGCCGAGAAAGCCAGGTAAAATTAAGAAAATGGAAACATAAGGCTGAATATTTCATAGTTATCTAGTTCTGCTTCACTATGCTTATCATATAAATCTGGTTTCTCATCAAACAAACAACTGTGATAGATCAATCAGATTTTTGAGTTTTCTTGTTCATTTGTATGTTTATTGTCTAATCAATCTGATCGATAGTGGTACTGATTTGAATGAAAAAGACCAGAAAGCTTCAATCATGACAAAGTGTTACCCAACTGTGAGTGAGGAATACCAGAAGGCAGTTGAGAAATGCAAGAAAAAGCTCAGAGGACTAATTGCTGAAAAGCATTGTGCTCCCATTATGCTTCGATTGGCGTAAGTTTATGTTTACTTGCATGTCCTCATCAATTTGTCGAGTTTGTTTGTCTAGTTTCTTAATTATTTGATAAATTGATAGGGCTTTGATCAATGAGTACCAGCGGTTTCTTTGTGTTTATATTGCAGTTGGCACTCAGCTGGTACCTTTGATGTGAAGACAAAGACAGGAGGACCATTTGGCACAATTAAACACCCAGCGGAGCTTGCACACGAGGCGAACAACGGCCTTGATATCGCTGTCCGGCTTTTAGAACCTATCAAGGAGCAGTTTCCTATACTGTCCTATGCAGACTTCTACCAGGTATACTTATTATTTCATTGACATATATAATGAATTATTAATACAATAGCTTTTCATTAACTTTGAAATTACAACTATTAATTGGACCGTTTCTTCCAATCTAAGAATTACTAACTGATTTTTTATGTGCAATTCCCTGTTAAAGTTGGCTGGAGTTGTTGCTGTCGAAATAACTGGAGGGCCTGAGATTCCTTTTCATCCTGGGAGGCCGGTCAGTATACCTCTCTACTATTACCCTTTTATTTGTTATAATTGTTCTGTATATTGGTTACCTAGTTGAATATCTACTTACAGAAAATGTCAGTCATTAATTATTCGAAGGGGATATGATTACATTCAATAATTATTTCCCGTGGTAATGTGGGAACTGAGAAAAAATAATAACATCATTGTGATGCTCTTTCAATACTCTTTTTAGGTTAGAATTTGTAGTCTCTTTTCCTTGTAGAAAATATTTTTCTGTACCCAACATTTTTGGTAATTTTGACACATAAGAGATAATTATCTGTAGTCAATGGCCTAGTAAACGCAGGAACGGTTACAAGAATGTTTCCTTGATGTTGTTATAAGCTTCCAGAAACTGTAGGTTGCGAAGTTAAGTTCTAAAATCCTGTGCTTTTTCAGGACAAATCTGATCCACCACCAGAAGGTCGTTTGCCTGATGCCACAAAAGGTACAGCAAATTTTCAAGCATTCAGATTATAGTAAGTTGGAACGAACTTGAGGGGAAAAAAGAACATGATAGTTGAAAGCTCAATATTAATTTTATAATCTTACACGCCCATTATCGTTTTTCCCGTGGGGCCAAACACCCATGTATGGGTCTTCTATACGGCTATACCATGTAAATGACCAACTTAAGTTGATAGTTGACGAATAAATTTTAATTTTACAATCGAACACTAACTCTTGGATACCATTTCAGGTTCTGACCATCTAAGGGAAGTTTTTGGCCATATGGGTCTCAGTGATAAAGATATCGTTGCCTTATCTGGTGGTCACACTCTGGTATGTTCATATACCTGAACTTTTCTGCTAGCTCATTGGATTGTACTAAAGATTTGGTTGTTTATTCACGTTGTTTTGTGAATGATTTTACAGGGAAGGTGCCACAAGGAACGCTCTGGATTTGAAGGACCATGGACCACCAACCCTCTTATTTTCGATAACTCATATTTCAAGTAAGGCTTGTTCTTTTCTCCATATCGATTTTTAAGTTCTTTTATCACTACATTTTTGTCCAATTTTGTGGTGAGGATATAAAGCGAACCTATAACTGATTTGGTGGCTTTAATATTAATCTTCGAAACAGAGAACTACTTAGTGGCGAGAAAGAAGGTCTTATCCAGCTTCCATCAGACAAGGCTCTCCTAGACGATCCAGTCTTCCGTCCTCTTGTAGAGAAATATGCTGCAGTGAGTACCTAATCTGATTTCATATTTTCTATTAGAGATGGCAATTCTTGCCGTAACACACACAATGTCAAATTAGCGTGTTTGAACTCACAGATTTTGTAATTGTGTCGTGTTCACACAACACAACCAACACACACTTAGGGCACAATTGTAAATTAATCTTAACAACGTGCCAAACGTGTAGGTTCTACCTAGCAGACTGTGTTGGGTCGTGTTTTATGTTCATAGACGTGTCGTGTTCGTGTTGGGTCGTGCAACGCATGGTTAACCTTCAGCATGACACAAGCACACACGCACGAATTGCAAGATCTATCAGTTTGATGGTTTAACTATTTATCTCGACAATAATTTGATCAAAAGATTTATCCACTGTTGGTTATTGTGATTTAGGATGAGGATGCTTTCTTTGCTGATTACGCTGAATCTCATTTGAAGCTCTCGGAGCTGGGGTAAGATGGAACTTCACTTTTTTTCTCTTTTTAGCTGCTCGTCTTGTGTTCATATTTTGAACTTTGCTTCTAAATCCGAATGCTGAGAGGCAATTTCTCTTGTTTCAGGTTTGCTGATACCGAATAAACGACTGATTTCTGGGTTTAAATCTGGTACGCCCTTGTGTTCGCTTCAAAAACTAAATGTGCTTGCTTGTTATAAGGTCTTGATAGAGTCTGATGTCTGTATGTTCGTTTGCTTTTGTGTTTAGTGATGTGGTATATATGTATATTTGTGGCAATGAGCCAATGACTGTTCTGTTGATTGCCCATTGAGCACATGAATAAAACTTTTTTTTTGGTACCCAAGCCTCTCAACCAAATCACAACTGGTTGTATAAAGCTCCCTAAAATCATACTCCACACATTAGAGTAATATTTCCTTTGTCCTGATATTAGTTTCTTCATTGTAATATTTGTTTGTCTCGAAATAAATGTATAAAGTAGAGATGGCAGTTCGTGCGTTCATGTCGTGTTGAAAATTGTTTGTGTGTTGCACAACTCAACACGAACATGACATGTTTAATAATCGTGATGCACGGTTCAACACATTTTGCATGAAAAAACTAACACGTTTGTCAGGACACGACCCTACATGTTTGACGCGTTATTATGAGTACTTTAAAATTATACATTTAATTGTGCGCGTGTGTTCTGGAGTTCCAACACGAACACGACATGATTATCAAATGTGTGAGGTCAAACACGCTAATTTTGTGTTGCGGGTCAGAGCCCACGAGCATTTAAAATTTGGTCCATATTATTGTGGGTTTGAATCGTAAACATGTGCCTAACTAATATTTAGGTCATACTGTGTTGGGTTTGCTGTGGGAAATTGCGGGCAGTTTGGTCAACCCGCGGTCCCATTTTACATGTAAAACTATTACTCCAACCCGGCTTGTGGCCTGAGACACACCTCGTGTGACAGGTTTAGATTAGGCCTTTTCAACTAAATCTGAATCCCGAAATGTTTCATTAAGATTTTTCTTTTATAGGTCTCCTGTGATCATAGTGTTATGTATTGGCCTTCTTGTGTGTATTTTTAGGTAAGGGTCTCTTTAAAGGGTTTATAAGATAGTTGTGTTCACACACAAACAATACAAGAATTGTGTAAGCCCAAACATCTCAAGTTTTGGGTCTGTTTTGTACAGCTTTTCACAAATCTAGAAAATGCCTTTTTAAGATTTAGATCCCCACAATCTTTTGCCCAAATCATAAACCCAACCAATCTCTTGAATGGAGTTTTGGGGAAGCCAGTACTCGATAAACTAGGCAATACGGAAAGCGGGGCTTAAGATGGGTCAGGTCATAAAACTTTTGCGTTCTTATTTGACAACTTATTATCGGTTCTACCTTACCCCACTAAATAATAATACGTGTTAGGATTGCTGAAGCTAGTCCTATAAGAACACGCACATTTTCTATCTGCATTTCCTAGTCTACTTAGTGATATATGCTAAGAGCTGGCAATTCGTGTTTGAAAATTCAACTCAAATTTTGTTCAAAATGTTGCGGATTTTGAGTTTCACGTGTGAAGTGTGTGGAATTGACCAATTGGGTCTGACACAAAATTTAGTTGGAGTATATATTATGCAATCTGGGCGATAGAGAATGTTGATTGAATTTTAAATGTGCGCAATCCGAATTGCCAACTTTAGAGACAATGACAAGTGAAAGTGACGGATAAATAGAAATTCTTGGGCTTTTGATTCCCATTTCGCAGTGGCCATAGTAGGTGTGAAGTGTGAAATGAATATATGACTATTTTTGCACACTTTATTATTTTTTTTCCTTGTGAAGAAAGATGGATGATCCACTGATAGTCCTATCCTATATACTTATGCACTAAGAAAAGTTATTTTCTTTTGTTTACATTTGAAATGGCATCATACACTAGAATGACCTACCTGTAACGTCTGGTTTTCCACTCCCAAAGTCCACAATGTAAAGAGAAAAAGAGGGGGGAAAAGAAGGATAAATCAGCTCTCTTTTTGTAAAGCTAAGGGACAAAGATAATCCCACACTGAGATAAAAGGCATTCCTTAAACAACTCTCATGAAAGAATTATTAAAAGCTTGGGAAAATGTGGTAAAGTGAAGTTTAGAATATAAAAATCTTCAAAAAAAACTTGGTTATATGTGCGTTCGATGTGTAGTAAGAACTTGAATAACACTAGTTAAGTGACAAAATTTTTTACCGTTATATGTAACAATTTGTGGGCAAGAAACAACCGCATCCCTCTATAGAAACAACTACATCCCTCCCTAGTGTTAGACTACTAGGAAGTTGTTGAATTTGATTTTCTCTTAAAACAACTTAATCATTCATAAGGGCACCTCAACTTCGAATTTCTGTGATACATTCATTAATAGACATTGATCCTTCTCTTTTAAGAGATTATGATAAATAACAAATTTGACCCTTAAAGTCGAGAATTTAAAAAGCGCTAATATTATTTCTGATTTTCACGTGCTACACTTTTCAATGTAATCAATGATTACGAAGCTTTGATATTCCTCAAACTATAATATGAGGTATAAACCTCAAATTATAACTTGAGTTTGCATCTTATTGAACATCAAGAAACGTTTTACCAAGAAAATATTTTTCGGAGCTGACCCTCGAAGCCAAGAATTTCAAAAAACTTTAATATTGTTTTGGGTTCTCTCACACGCCACAATTTTCATTGTAATCAATAATTACGAAGTTCAAACTATAACCTGTGGGAGAAAAAATAATTTGGATTCAATAATAACACACCGTCTGTGGGAATCGAACCCACGACCACATGGTTAAAAGCCATGCGCTCTACCAGCTGAGCTAAGACGGCTACATTATCGCCAAGTTTAAGCTAATTAACCATAATTAAAGGATAGATTATACTATTAAGCGTAGATTATTATTTTTTGGGGAATGGTGATGTTGACCAAGTAAAAACACATTGGTCTCTTGTGGAGCCCACATTTTTCAGAGAGAGACCCAATAATGGAAGTCACATCGTTGTCAATTGTCATTCTTGACTCCTATTTCTACTCTCTCCTCACGTGCTCTCTCTCTCTCTCTCAACTCTCAAGTGTTCAACTGCTTAAAAGACCAGATTTAGTTTTTAAACTCTCGTGTTGAATTTCAATTTTTTTGTGGCCTAAAATAGTTCTTAACTTTTGTGTTTGAACTCAATATAGTCTCTCAAATTTTGATTGACCCAATTTGATTTTGAGCTTTTAAATATTGATTCAAAATAAGTATTGTTATTAGATCTCATATAAAACGTTTAGGAAACAAATTGCGTCAATATTTGAAAGTTAATGGACGATTTTGAATAAAAAAATTTATAGATCAAATTAAGTCTAAATATGAGAATTAGAGACCAAATTGGGGTCAAAGTATGAAAGTTGAATGACAATTTTGCGTCAAAAAAGTTTAGATGCCAAATTATGTCCAAACACAAAAAGTCATTGAGCAAATTAAGTCTTTTGCCTTTATTTAAGGATTACCGTTAATTTTGGTACACAACCGTATAACGAAAACTCAAATTGATATCTAATATTTTATTTTACCAGCTTTAGTCCCAAATGTTTCATTTTCAACTCAATTTGATACTAGTTGTTACCTCGTTACCAGATCTGTTAACTCTTACTAAGATGATTTTTTTTTTAAATTTTCCTCTCACACTCGTCATCTCACCAGACGACGACTCCAACGGCGACGCCGACAAATGTCTTCAATGGCTACGATGACAAGCAGGTTCCCTTTCGGGAGCTTGTACACGAAAATCACTGGCAAGTTCACGATCCCAAACGGACCACCATTGCAATCTCAAAATATTGAGTTCTAATTCAAACTATTAATAAAAAAATGTTGTCGTTCTCATTCTCAAATTAAAATGTTAATCAAAACATTACCTTAATAAATTAAAAGAATGAGTAATTACACATGACCATCATGTGCTTTACACGTTTTGCACATGTATACCCTAAACTTCTTTTTTAACTTTTGACTACCATGTATTATGCTATTTTTTGACAGAATGACCTATTTGTCACAAAATATTTAATTTTTAACGAAATATTTCATTCTTGATCATGTGTCATGCACATTATCTAAAATCAAACCCAAAATCAACAAACTCGAGTGCGAGTTTGTTGATTTTTGGTTGTTTTTGATTGATTTTTGTTGATTTTTGGTTTGATTTTGTCATTTTGGTTGATTTTAGGTCATGTGCATGACACATGATCAAAATGAAATATTCGTTAAAAAATGGAATATTCTGTGACGAATAGGCCCCTCCGTCAAAAAATCGCATAGTACAGGGTAGCCAAAAAGTTTTAAAAAAATTATTGTATACATGTGCAGGGCCGGCTTTAAGGTGGTGCAAGATGTGCGATCGCACAGGGCCCCCCAAGAGCCAGGGCCCCGACATTTGGTTGCAGTATTAATGTGGTTTTAACTGCGGTTCAGAACCGCAGTGTTAA
>JAYMTK010000601.1:0-20750 GCA_036897405.1 Pelargonium myrrhifolium
CCTGAACTTTTTTTTTTCATCAGTTAACTTGCAAAAAGACGAAACCATTAGGTGTGGCGCAGTTGGTTAAACCAATTGTGTGAGTGGGAGGAGGTCTCAGGATCGATCCCCACTTAACACATCCTTGGTGGTGGTGGTGGTGTAAGAGACCACTTTGCTGCGGTACAATGCCAAAAGCCCTAGACTAGAGGGCAGAGACGAAGTCTCTCCCTTGAATACTAGCCCACAATATAAGTATGTAAATAATCTACTTGACTTGTGGATACTAGGCCGTTGCAAAATAGGATTCCGGCACCTATTTGTATCAACAAAAAAAAAGTCAGTCGTCGTCTTCTCTTCTTCGATTCGCGCGTCCTGAGCTTCGCGTGCAGCGGTGGCTCGATCCTCATCCCCAAAGCCACTGTTGAGCTCGCCACCAGCTGCCGACGTCCTCATCTCCAAGCTTACCCTCTTGGATCGACTCGCCGCCGGCTCTGGATCTGGAAGCGACTCGTCTTCGCCGGTTCGTGCTTGCCGAAGGCGGCGCCGACGCCTTCGCCGACTCTAGATCTGGATCTGGAAGCGGCTCGCCTTCGCCGATCCGTACTCACCGAAGCTGTCGACATCGCCGAGCAGATGATTTAGTTGATGATGTGAGAGCTCAGTGGTCTCTCCCGTCTTCACCAAATCCACCATGTCCTTCACTCGCATAGGTCGCCTTTGTTCTCCAGTTACAACGCCGCTAAGCCCAGCTCGCTGGAAGTCTCGGTCATAGGAGCTTTGGACATAGATTTGGTCAGAGATCTCACACAGCGTCACGTCTTTCACTTCTCACCGTCAGTCATATGAGCTTTGGTCAGAGATTTTGCCGCCTTCTGAGGCGATATTCGCCGGAGAAGACTGTTGGAAGTAGCAACGACGCCCATGTTCTGTTCTGCATCCTTTTCACGCGAAGAAGACATGTACGTTTTAGATATGGAATTGTGTTAGTTGTTGGGTTTGGTTTGGATTTGTGGTTTTGTTAATTTGATTGTGATAGATTTGTTAATTTGTTTGGGGTTTTGATTTGAAATTTTGGGGTTTAATTTGTAAAAATTTTGGAATCTCCAGCGATTTTGTAAAATTTCCGGCGACACATGTTCTTGACCCATTGTAGAAGAAGGGCAAAATCGATATTTAGAAAAAAAATTTAAAGTCATGTGCATGACACATGATGAGAGAGAGTCAAAATTCCATTAAAATTAACTGACAAAATGGACGGAAATTAAAAATGGTAAGTTTATGGTAGTAAAGTGAAACGAAAAAAATTTAGAGTAGTAACATGATAAACATGTATATAAGAGGGTAGTAACCTATAATTTCCCCTAGCTAGTATCTCTTCTATTTAATTTTTTGAGAGTCGGCTAGGGTTTCCTTACGGTTACGAATGCTCTTGATTTTCATAGGGGCAACGGTCTCTTAGGTTTGCATATAGCAAACTACCGTCTCTCTCGTTAAGATAGTGAGTCATGCTTTGATGGCAAGTTAAGAGTTGTTGGGATTTGTTGAGCAGCTGTGGTGTAGATTCACATTAGTTTTTTTTTATTGGTGTTTGCACATGACAACAAGAGATAACTGCAGAGAGGAGAAGATGGTGGTTCGATCGGAATCCTCAGATCAACCTTTGAGTTTGTTGTTGAATCAGATGGCAAACCCGTGGTGGTGTGATAGAGCCCTTCACGTGATTGCCTTAAACTCCTAGTTCAATCGTTGTCAATTGTTCGTGCTCTTCAGGATGGAAGGGAGGATTTCAATGTCTTCAATTTGTTTACTCAAACTGATAGAGATGATTTCAGTGCCTTCGGTTTGATTATTCATAATGTTTTAGCCATTATGACTTAGTTTGGTAGTATCGTTCTTTTGTTTAAGGATTGGTCTGCGAACCAAGTGATCCATGACTTAAGTCTTCAGTCTCTTTGTCAGGCTTGTTAGGGTGAATTGATTTTTAAGTCCCCAATTTCTTATCGTCTTTGTTATCGTTCGATTTCAATTCATAAATTATTAAGTTTTGCTTTAAAAAAATAATTAATATCTCTTAACAAGTTTGTTACAACACATGTTCATGGATATACAAAAGTATATAAATGTACAAAAGCAAGAATACTCATTTTAGAACCGGAAGAGTATATGATTATATACATACATACATACATTAGAAAACAAGATAATTTTGCTTCAAGTTCGACGTACCTATGATTTCTTGTTATTTTGAAGATTAACTTATTTGATTGTAAACATTTTTCGATTTTTGCTTTTTTGGAGTATTTATTTGGAAAGTAGTTTAATTGTTGTTATCAAATTATTATATGTTGGTTTCAACAATGAAATATAACGTCTTTTTTGAAACTTAAGTTTTGACAAACTGAAAATTCCAAATTAACTTGTTATTCATGTAATTGCAGGCAACACAAGTAACCAATCTTGAAATCCTGTCTTTTTCATGTCACAAAGCTAAGATAGCAACGTAGATTAACAACTCAATCACTGAACATATATTTCTTTTTTTGATAACACACTAGTATATGTCCTATATAACCTTCTTGGAAATATTTAATTTTTACAAAAAAAGAAGAAAGAGTTTATTACTAACCAACCATGAGTTTCTGTATATTGTAGTGTTGATCACTAATTTCTTTTACAAGGATTGATCAGTACTGCATGGTCCATGCATTTAAACTATACATTGTTTTGGTCTCTATGCTAAGAAAAGAAAGAGCTGAAAATTAGCAAGATTTTGATGAACAACATGCGTATGGTACTGTAACTGATAACATTTGGCAGAAGATGCTGACATGAAGTACTGAAAGATGTTGTTTGGTAGCTGAAGAAATTCTAATAAAATTAATATGAGGTTCAAATCAGCAATGTTTCACTTTCTGGTCCGGCCTGTCAACATTACCTTCTTAACTTTATCATAGAATGTAGCCAAATTTGAATTCTTGCAATTTCAGGGTCCAAGAATCCTTCACCATCCATTCTCTGAGACTGTTGTTATGTCTTGATTGAAAACAACCAAAATGATCAGCTGAGTGAAGAAATCATAGAATCCAAAGCAGAACTTGAAAACATATACAAATAGTAAGGTACAATTTTACTGATTTAGTAGTTTCAGTTCATCATTTCTCTTGGTTTTTTCTTTAAGAACTGAATCATGGAGTCCCCGGATAATGATGGCAATGGATTGCCCCGTTCAGACCATCCCGACAAGATTGGCACGTATGTTAACATTCCCGAAAACGCTGGTGAGATTTTTCATTGTCAAACATTGTCCAATTTTCTTTTCTTTCTGATTCTTGATTTCAACAGCTACTTGTATTTGGTTAACCACTTCTCTCAGTCTCTACATTTAAATCATGCAGATGAGGTAAATGATTCTCCAATCGAACAAGTGAGACTCACTGTTCCAATTACAGATGATCCATCACTGCCATGCTTGACATTCCGAACATGGGTTTTGGGGATCATTTGCTGTGCCACTCTTGCATTCTTGAACCAGTTCTTCGGTTACCGCCAGAATGCTCTCTATATATCCTCAGTTTCAGCCCAAATTGTGGTACTTCCCTTGGGGAAGTTCATGGCAGCATCTCTGCCAAAGAAATCCATGAGAGTTCCTGGAACCAATTGGTCATTTTCATTGAATCCAGGTCCTTTCAACTTAAAAGAGCATGTCCTGATCACCATATTCGCCAATTCTGGTTCCAACTCCGTTTATGCAGTCAACATTATCACCATCGTGAAGGCGTTCTATTTACGTGACATTCATCCTCTAGCAGCTATGCTGCTAACACAATCCACTCAGGTCATTTCTGTCTACCAATATTTCTAATCATTATGATTAGTACAATACTAATTCTTCAACTGAAATGTGTATGCAGATGCTAGGATATGGATGGGCAGGACTTTTTCGAAAGTTTCTAGTGGATTCACCCTACATGTGGTGGCCTGCCAATCTGGTTCAAGTCTCTCTTTTCCGGGCACTGCACGAGAAAGAGAAGCGGCCTAAGGGAGGCCTAACAAGGTTGCAGTTTTTCCTCCTTGTCCTCACGTCAAGCTTTGCATACTATACTGTCCCGAACTATCTGTTCAAGGGCCTTTCTGCACTCTCCTTTGTTTGCTGGATATATAAAGACTCAGTGACAGCCCAGCAAATTGGTTCGGGTTTGGGAGGTCTTGGTGTTGGCTCATTTGCCTTTGATTGGGCTACTGTATCCGCCTTCATAGGATCTCCCCTGGCCACCCCTGCCTTCGCTATCTTCAACATAATGGGCGGTTTCTTCCTAACCCTTTACGTGTTGATTCCTATTGCTTACTGGACAAACTCATTTGAAGCCAAGAGGTTTCCCATTTTCTCAGCTCATGTTTTTGATATCAATGGTCAACCATATAATGTCTCCAGAGTCCTGGATGAGACGACCTTTGAATTCAACCGCGAGGGATATGATGCGTATAGCAAAATATATCTGAGCGTTTTCTTTGCATTCGCGTATGGCACGAGCTTTGCAGTATTGGCAGCTACCATATCTCATGTTGCACTCTTCCATGGAAGGTACTACAATCCTGAACTCACAAAAAGTACACAATCAAGTTCATAGTATAGGGAGGATTTAGCGATGTTTTTTTAACAACCCGTTTGCAGAACAATCTGGCAACAAACAAAGGCAACGTTCCAAGATAAATTTGGGGATGTCCACACTCGAATGATGAAGAAAAACTATGATCAAGTCCCTCAATGGTGGTTTCACACAATCCTGGTTTTGACCGTTGGGTTAGCTATGTTTGCATGTGAAGGCTTTGGCAAGCAGTTGCAGCTTCCTTACTGGGGAGTCCTGCTATCAGTTGGCATAGCTCTATCTTTCACTCTCCCAATTGGAGTCATTGCAGCCACTACAAACCAGGTACATAATTTCATTAGCTTCTTCTGTTCTGTGTGTATTTACTAACCACTGCAAGCTCTTTGTTCACATAGCAACCAGGACTAAATGTGATCACAGAGCTGATCATCGGTTACATGTTACCGGGGAAGCCTCTAGCGAACGTGGCATTCAAGACTTATGGTACTATAAGCATCTCTCAGGCAATCATGTTTCTCAATGATTTCAAGCTGGGTCATTACATGAAGATTCCACCAAAGTCCATGTTTCTTGTTCAGGTATAGCAGCTTCAAGCACAGTTGTCTCTTTTTGATTCATTTCCAAGAAATTGACCATAAAATTTATATAAACATGGTGTCCAAAATTAGCTAGTTGGGACAATAATTGCATCCTCAACTTACTTCGGAACAGCCTGGTGGCTCCTGACCTCAGTGAAAGACATCTGCCAAACGTCGAAAATGCCAGTGGGAAGTCCGTGGACGTGCCCTGGGGATGACGTTTTCTACAATGCCTCCATCATATGGGGAGTAGTTGGGCCGCAGCGCATGTTCGGGAACCTAGGAGTGTACTCAAAGATGAACTATTTCTTCCTGATAGGGCTATTAGCACCGGTTCCAGTGTGGGCGCTGGCACGCAAGTACCCTGAGAAGAAGTGGATTAGAATGATAAACATGCCAATCATATTGGGAGGGGCAGGAGCAATGCCACCAGCTAGGACAGTGAATTACCTGTGTTGGGGTGCAGTCGGGATATTCTTCAACTTCTTTGTGTACAGGAGGTACAAGGGATGGTGGGCAAGGCACAACTACATTATGTCTGCAGGGCTTGATGCTGGTGTAGCTTTCATGGCAGTTTTGTGCTATTTCACTATGCAGAACATCCAAGGACCAAGCTGGTGGGGCTTGGAATTGGATGATCACTGCCCCCTAGCATCCTGTCCCACTGCCCCCAACATAAAAGCACCAGACTGTCCTATTTTCCATTGACAATATATCCTAATTCAGTGATAAATATTCAGACATTTCAAGTTTGGAATCAATTGCAAATATTTAATTTGGGAAGGAGAAGAGAATGTGTGTTGAGAATTATAAACTATAAAACAAGATGATTAGACTAGTATCAAAGTTTAATAGGATATAATTATTCATTGCCCAGAGTTTTGTGATCTAAATGGGTTTAATTGAAACAATATGTCTAGATTGATAATAATCCAAGAATGTCAGACATCTTGCTCGTATAATAGTCGGGTTGGATTTTGTTTGAAGGGTCATGAAGATCAGATTGTGTAGCCACACCTGTGGTTGGAATTAAAGGCAGATATATTAGGAAAACTCATAACAATGCATAATCTTGCCCTACGAGAAACGAAGAGAAATCCTTATTATACCTGATAGAACAAGGAGAGTCTTGCAACCTGAATTTTGGCCGAATAGAATATCAGTCTCCAGTCTATCACCCACCATACACATTCGGGATGTACTAATATGATATCTGCAAAACAAATTAATATAGCTCAAGTCAAATCCCAAGTACTACCCTCTTTCCATTATCTATTTAGTAGCCGAAGATTGAGTTCACACTATGATCTGTGGTGCAGGTTTTAATAAATCAACGGAGAAACAAATGTGTCTTACTTTTGTACTAACAAGTCCATCATTAAGGATGAAGGTTTTCCAACTACAATGGGCTCTCTCTCAGTAGACAAAGATATAGCAGCAACTATACATCCCGCGCCTGAAACCAAAAACCAAAGAATCATTAAGTGAAACAACAATCAGATGTGTATTACACATTAGCTTTACTTTGTTACAGGAATGCTGGAAGAGAGACAGTACGTACCAGGCCACTCTGGTAAGTTAGTCATGTAGCCAACTGCATCACGGTTGGTGGAAATGAAAAGGCATCCAGGATTCTCTCGTATGCAGCGAGTTGCATACCTGATAATTCAAATCATTAATGTCTATATCAAAGCGGCAAATGCTAAATCTTAGACATTCCCTACAGTTGAAGGACTTGTTTCAAAACAATAAAAGATCAGGCAATCCTTATCCACATGCTGATAGTAAAACATTATACTATTTATTTTTCTAATTTCCTAAAATAATATTATACCAAGAGCACCTAATAACATGCTTAACACTTCTATTCAAAAAAAAAAAAAAATGCTTAATACTGAAATCAATTACTACAAGGTCCAAATCCTCTGTTTGGAGTACTGCTATTGAAAATCAAATGCATTATATATAGATATTTATACTCAAATTTTCGAAAAGGACGTTATCAAAGCAGCAGAAATGAATATAAAAAGGTAGGAAGAAGAGGAAACAAAGGAGTTCAGGCTTCCATACTGAAGCTTGTAATCGTTGACATATCGGTCTAATTCAACCACGACTGCTCCAACCTGGGAATTTAAGTACTGATATTTTTATTCACATGTGAAAGAAAAAAAAACACTCAAGTCAAATGAGGGTAAGATTTTTACATACACTTCTATCATGTTCGACCAGACCATTCATTTTCAGTTGTACTGTCTTTTTGCCATCTTGCTGCAAGAATTATTACATTACTAACTTAAAATGAAAGGCTGAGGTGATCATTCTTTTGTCCCATTGAGGTGCATGAAAAAGCAATTATGTAATCTACCTTTTCCTATTTAATAAAATTGAAAAAAATGAATGATCTGAGAAAGAAGTGAAATGGAAATGTTTAGTAACCGACAGAAACAAGATGGAACTATACATCTAAAAATACAAACCTAGGAAATATACCATTGTGTTCATGGATGAAACAAAAGCATAGAATATGCCTGTACGTGTTTAGAGACTAGAAAACAAATATGTACATATTTGCTTCACTTTAAGGCAAGCCTTGGAAATGGTTTTGTTACCTCGGTTGTCTTCGAATGAAAACCTTGCTATACAGAAAAGAGACCTGGAGATTCTAAGCTGACCACTATTTCTTTAGGAAAAACCAGAGGGCAAAAGTACGGTGAAAATTTAATTTTAGTGAAGTCAGAACTGAACTGAACTGCTTGTTTAATCGGTTCCAGCAAACATGAAATGTTCAAGGGAAAAGAAACATACACAGTGGAAAGTGTAATTGCAACTAGATAATGCTATATATTATGTGCTCAATTCCATTATAAATTAATTTAATTAAGACTTACAGGTCCACCAAGAACTGTAAATCCGGCAAGCTGCAGCTCGTCCAATAGCCCTTCTCCACCTATTACATAAACCTGAAAGAAATAAAGAAAAAGAAGAAGAACATACACTTACAAATTGCTAATGGACACCACATATTCAGAATCCCATTGCAAGAAATTATGTTCCCCTACTTCAGTACAAAACAGTGAAATGAACCAAATTCAAATATAGAGAGAATTCAGTTGAACATTGAAATCACATATAGTAAACAGAAAACTTTTGCAGAAATTTGCAAATAGTTTTCATCTTCATAATATATGAACTGATTTTGTCAAATATCACTGCAATAACTTGCAAAACAGGAAAATAAATGACTTGTGGTTAAAACAATTGCAAACTCCCCACATTTTAAATATACTATGGAAAAGAAATGACTTGGGAACATATAAAACAGACCGTCACAACAACGTCAAATTCGAATCTTCTGCGCTAGTTCTACAGTTGAAGTAACCAGTACAAGAAAAACACAAACCTTATTTTCCTTTGGGAAGTTATTGGCTTTCAAGTACATGGCAGCAGCAAACGATGAAGAGTATATATAATCCTGTCAACATTAGTGGCATTATCAGAAACAAAACTTCATCTCTAAAACTGAATTTCACTAAAATTCTTTTAAACAATCAATCATACACCTCAGTGACTGAAATCCCAAGAGAAAGAAACTTCTCAACATACTGCCTTCTCGATCTAAAGGAGTTATTGGTAACAAAAACAAACTTCTTCCCCCGAAATCACATAAATTTACATAGAAAAAATCAGTGAACGTACCTTGACCTAAATTACAGAAATGAAAGGAAATATTTAAGAGAAAGAAAGTGCCTTGGAGCGAAGCATCTCCAGTGTCTGAGAGAAAGAAACTACGCGAAATCGCAACTGAAAATCTGAAAAATAAACCAACAAATAGCACAAAATAGACTTCGAAATCTAACTTTCAAGCTTCAACAACAAATCTACAAACAAAATTTACTTCCAAAAGAGAGAAACATACGGAGATTTGTACCTTCTAGATTCTGAGTGAGTGATCGGAACCGAAAAAGACGATGACGAGAAAAGGCGTTTGTTCTTGCGAGACTGAGCAGATCAAAAGAGAGGGAGAGAAGGAGGTGGAGGCGGATTCGTGAGGGAGAGAAGGAGGTGGAGGCGGATTCGTGAGGGAGAGAAAGAGTGAGGGAGGAGGAGCGACGCCGGAACAAGGCGGCGGGATGTCGGAGCGGCGGAAGAAGCTTGGACGGACGGGCGGCGGCGCGGGAGTGTAAGGAGGAGGAGGGAGGCTAGGGTTAGAGAGAAAATGAGGGAGGAGGAGAAAATGAGAAGAGAATGAGGCGGAAGGAAGGTATATATTCTAGGGTTTGAAAATTAGCGACGACACTGCTACGGAATAGCGACGGATGGCGTGCTGACGTGGATTAGCGACGGATCAGCGACGGACTATCCGTCGCTAATCCGTCGCTAATCCTTAGCGCCAAAAATTTTGAATTTTTTTCGAAAAATTTGAGCGACGGAACAAAATGGTCCCCCGCTATTCCGTCGCTAAAAAATCTGCATTCTCTCTCCTAGTCAGATTTTAGCGACGGAAAGTTTGTGGTCCGTCGCTAATTTCAAAAATAGCGACGAAAATTTCAGGCCGTCGCTAAATGGGCCGTCGCTACTGGGTCATTCTTTTGTAGTGGATGGATAACCCGAGACAACTCGGAGAGGTGCTAGGGTGGGGGTTAACAGAGATGGGAGGGAGTTGAAGAAGCCCGGGTGGTTGAAGCGATTTTCCTTCGAGAAGCCTTAAGTTGGATGGTAAAGTTGGGTTGGATAGTAATTAAAATCGAGTGACGCATTCTAATTGATAGAAGCCTTAAAGACTGAAGGAGGAGATTTCAGTGCGTTTTTTTTATTATTAGAGATATTTTAAATTTGTTTGAACAATTTTTCTTGTTTAGAGTTTGACTTTATTCGTTAATTTGTGAACCGTGCGGACCATTAAGTAAGTAGTATGTTTTTATGTCAGCTTTAACCGAATAGGTAGATTTCAATTGTCGGGAATAATGTTTCAAGTGTGTTTGCCTCAGTTTATTTGGCTTAATTGAATAAAGCAAAGTTCATTTCAAGAATATATAACCACAACCAAATATAAATAAATCAAATATGTATAGTAAGTAATCAACAAAGGAACCAATATACAAACGACCAAACGTCCGCCAACGGTAATAAACAAAAAAATCAAAGAAAATACTCACTAATCAAACACGAACAATAACGAACATGACACAATAATATAAACACGAAACCGTGTCATCAACTCGGAGCTCAGAAATCAAAGTCGCACTTCGTGGCCTGAAAACCACCAGCAGTAGCGGCACTTCCCTGTAGAGGAACCTTCAAATCGCACTCAATCCTAGGCTTGAACCTCCAAGTCTTCACCTTCCCCAACCTGAACCTCACCCCCATATACACCTTCACATCCACACTAAAAATCCCCGAAGCCTTCTCCTCATTAAACTCAGTCACATCCGATCCCAACACCACAATCTGCTGCCCATCGAACACGGCGCTCAACACGGTCGTGTTCTTGTGTCCCTGGTAAAACGGCGTCAGCGACACGGTATCAAACCTCTGGTCCTCGTAGTAAGCCCTGGCCTCGATGCTGTCGTAGTAGATGCCGATCTTCTTGTTGGGGTTGCGGATGCTCATGTTGAGGGCCAAGTTGTAGTGCAACATGTTGTCCGAGGTGAGGTTGAATTGGGTGAGCTTGGCGTCGGTGACGTGGAACTTGACCATGTTGATGGGACGGAAGATTAGCCAGATGATGAGAGCGGCGAGGCCGATGATGACGATGACGGAGACGATGAGCTTGATGATGAGGCTCAGGAGGCAGCACCCGCACCCGCAGCCTCTACCACGACCGTGACTGTGGTAAGACTGAGTGGGCGGGACCGCGGGGCCGTAGTAGGCCCCGTTTAGGTGCCCTTGTTTTTCTGCCATAGTGAAAAGATTGAGGGTTTTGTTACTTAATTTGTATAGAATGGGAGAAAATGAATATGCAGTGTGTTGTGGAACAAAGGCTATAGTGGGTCGTATTTATATAAAATGACGAGAAGTGTAGAAACGGAGCGCGTTTAAATTCGGCAATGGAATTGGAAGGTGATTGGAAAAATCAAGAACGCGGTTGCTTGTGGATTGCCGGATTGGGATTTGACTGGTCGTGTGCTTGATTACTAGTTTTTTGTTTTTCATGTGGGAAAATCGTATTTGACTGTCGACGTGTTATAGATGGATATGGAGCAACTCGTTGACATCTATGTGAAAAGCATAGATTCGCATGAGTTCATTGTTTTGAAATGGAAGTTTCTTGTGACTAATAATGTGGATGTGTTTGAAGTTTTGGATTTGTTTATATAGTTTTTGTCCACCTTTATCTTATGATGGGTGACCACTTTATTTATAAAAAAAATAGAGTTGATGTGTCTTCTTAACTCAAGTTAAGGAACATATTGTGTTGAAGTATTTTTTAAAAAGATGATTAAAATCTTAAAAATTAGAGTTTAATGTATATATCAGTTGCACTAATAAGGTGGTGACACCTCATTTAAAATCATGGATTTGGAGATATAACTTTATATCAGTCAACTGATATACATTTTACTCTAAAAATTATTATAAGCAATTATATTCCTTCGTCAAATATATCGGTGTGAGAATAAGTACACTAGCACAAGAAATTTGAAAACTATGAAAAACACTGCAGAAAATTCTCATAATTAAATAACGTGTTTATATAAATGAAAAGACGTTTTTTTTTCTTTTCTCAAGACAAAGTATTTATAGTAATAAATTTTAATTAATAATGTGGCGTTCTTTAATTGATCGTCGACAAAGTGGAACCCATTGTAGACCTACTTATGAGCTTGGGACCTTAGCTCTTTAAAGTTTGAACGTGTCATTTGAAGGTACCGAGAAGGCTTATGTTTGTGTCCTTCTTAAACATTGCAATAGGTATGGAGCCTCTAATAGTGTCTATTGATTCAAGTAACATCCTAGATCTCTTTGTAGTTAGGCTTTGTTTGGTAACTCTATATAACATCTATACATATTTTGAGCAAAAGTTTGTTTGTTAAAATTGTCTATAGACATTTATGATATATAAACAATATTGCGCTGTTTCTCACAGAAGCTTGATACCTCTTGTGAGACATTGTTCAAATCTATATGACATACTCTAGCCACAACACCCTCCTTCTCTACTCTCCTCATCTCTCTCTGATAAATTTTCAGCTTCATTTATTCATATTTATGTGTCTGGACAGTCTACCCACATGTGTTGGTGGGTATACCTCCAATTTGTTAGCTTAGTATATTTTGTTTGGACGGTGGACCCTGCAAATGTGTGAAGTACACATTCAGACGAAGTATACCCATGCATATGTGTAGGTGGGTTTACCGTCCATGTGTTACCTCATGAATTTGTGTCTTTGTGGTAGACCCTTTACATGTGCTTTAATGTAGGTGGGCTTACCGCTCATATGTTACCTCATGAATTTGTGTCTGGGCGGTAGACCATTTACATGTGTATTAAATGTGTGAGGTATATCGTCATAACTCATACGTGGTAAACCCACATGTGCAAGAGGGTTTACCTTCCATTTGTATTTTTTGTTTGAGCGGTGTATCGTTTGAATGTGTGAGGTATACTGTCTGATTTCTTTCTCTTGAAACGGTAAAGTTGTTTCTATTTTATATTTCAAACAAATTATAATAAATAATTATATGTTTTATTAAATTATTATTTTTATATCTTCAAGGGCTTTTTGGCCATTTTATAATAATACCCTCCTTTCAGACAATTTTATCAAACAATACATTTCCTTTTCTAAACAATAACCTCTATAGACAATTATCTCTATAGACATTTAACCTCTATAGACAATGAATAGACTTACCACACAAGGCCATAATAAGAGGTTCATAACATCAAAAGTTGTACATTAACCCACCATATTATACTCATCCCATTGTGAGAGGTTAATATCTATTAACCACTTCATAGTTATTAACCTCTCAATATTATTGGATATTGTGTTCTATATTATTATTTTAAAGTGATGTGTGTGAGTGTGAGTCTATTCTATAAATCTTTTAAAGGTTAATCCATTGTGAAGATGAGCATAATGTATATTAAATTAATATAATGATAATGTAGATATTGTGGGCCAACTCTATTAACCTTTTAGAGGTTAAACCATTGTGGATGCCCTTAGAATGATGGTCAACGCCTAAAATATTTCTAAGTAGATTCAAGAAATAGTTACAATCACTACTCATTTGTGAGCGACATAATGGAATGCCCCATAGGATGTAAACAGGGCTGGCAAACCAATACCCAATAATACCACACCAAAAATAGGCTAGGAACCAATAATTAAAACCAGGAAGTGTGGGGGCAAAACTCATATGTGGTCAGTACCCACTCTGCCATATGAAGTGACAGTCCAGTACACCCTATAACTCAAAAGAGAAGGAAAAAGGAAAAACCTATACCTCATCTTCCAGCACTTGTTTCAGTTCCTCAAAACGTGGCCTCATCAACTGCATACCATGATGAATCACTAAAACGTTGGGCATAAAACAAAAAATATTCTTTTGATAGATTATCAGAACTCTGCACAAAGAATCTAATTATACAACCATATATTTAGTATATGCACATTACAACACAACATATCTTGCATTAAAAGTAGGAAGGAGGACTTATTGTCATAAACGGTTGGAGGGATTGTACAACAAAATTTTATACTTCTTGTCATATCATGCTAACTAAGGAACCAATAATGGCTTCAGCCAAGATATGTGAAAACACTAGTATTATCATAAGGGCATCAGTTAAAACATGAAAAAAGTAATGAAAGAAGAAAACAATATGAAACAGAGGAGGTGATCTTCCTGACTAACCTATGGTGAAAAATCCAAAGCTATAGAGGCTGCTTTGTAGCCCTATCTAGCATGTATAACAGTCCAGTCGCCTACTCACCATCCTTGTCATTCAATAATATCATTTAAGTCGTTCCTTTCAAAAACCTACTTACAACACTTTATATCAATGCTTCTTCTGCATTGCTTAATGCTTTCTCATATTCATTCTTGTAAACCAAATTATTAAGTTTTCTCTCAATCTTCTATAAATTATCAGAAACAACAGATGTATCTATATTTCTCTGAAAAGTAAAATTTCAAATAGAAATTAAGGCATTGCTTACATATCTCTTAGCTCACAGCCCTCTCACTTGAGCAAACTCCCAATTTGGTTAGTAATAAAGTAGCCTGTTGCATGGCTCTGTTTTTATAATGAGCCACTCAAATAAAATTCCTGATAGAGCAATCACGAAATTCCAGATGCTGTTGAGTATCAAAACATAGTCAACTAGTGATATAGAGTAGTTCAGATTCTATGCTGTGAACCAGCAGGAAGACAGTATATATAACCTTGAAATATTATAATTGTGAAGCATAAAGAAGAGAACTTGAGTGTGTTAATTCCAAAAAATTAGGGTATTATTTAAGAAAAAATAAAGGTATGTTTCTCCATAAGACATACTTATGCAAGAGATAGAACAATAGATTGCAAGTAAATGAAATAAGACAGGACGACAGTGAACGAGCAGTATGATTAATTCCTGCACGAATAGAGTGGTGAATTTGGGAATACATCAGTGAACAGCGTGAAACTTAATACCTTTACATTGTTCCAATTACAAATTAAGTTTACCATAGAAATTATCTAACCAGACATCTTAGGCAACAGATACACACATACACACATAATATTGCTCTAGGAATCTTGCAAATGAAAAATAAAATAATCAATTTTGTAACAGTCTGCTTTATTTAATTCCCCAAAGATACCTTAACCGATTCTGAATTTTCTAATTACATCAAAGCAATGCATTATTTTCTAATATTGCTTAAGGTAATTCCTTGCTCCTCTAATCCACTAGATTAAAGACCATCAAGTTCCTAAACCATAGAATACAACAAAATTAAGCAGAAGGAATGACAAAACTGACCTTAAGTTTTGATGCATCTCTGACATGATTTATAAGAAGCGGAAGTGTAGCTCCTCGAATTAATAACGTTGCTAAAGCTATTGATGCCCACCTGAAGAGGGAAAAGAAGACATTTATTTCCAACAATATGGAGAAAAAGGTTAGGCAGTACAACACATGTATGAAAACAATCTTTGCTCAAATGCTAATACAAATATACAGCAATTATGCATATCATCCATTTAAAGGTTGTTAATTACATATAAACTTGCTTTTCTATCGATCACTTGAAAGGACTTTCATTAGATGTTCCTGAAATTTAAGACATTATGCCTTTAAAAAAAGGCAAATCTCATCTACTTCAAAGTCTCTATTTTTCTTCACTAGAATCACTAAAATTAAATTAATGATAGTGATCATTACTTGTAATAAAGCATCATACAGACATGCTCAGCCTTCTTAAGCTTCAGTGTAAAGTCAATCATTTTTTTAAAAAAAAATTTACTTCTAAGCTATGTTTTTTCTTCTCTGAGAAACAGTTCTCCATCCTAATGATATTCAAGTTTTAGTTCCTCTGTTCAAGACTTATGGTTTCTGATATTCTCCAAATACCTACCATGCTAAGCGATATTGAATGGACGGCCAGAGTGCTCATCCTGAAAACCTCTAAAGTTGAATAAAGTTGGAGAATTTAAACAAAACCCTACAAAGTTTAGCCCACAACCAAAATTTTAGGAGTATTCAAAACGAAATGTACTGTTTCTCCTTAGTAAGTAAAAACATTACATCTCAAAGCAATTTTTATCAAAAATCCGTCTGCACTGAATGAATCTTTCATAGTGGAATCTATTCTATGGATGGATTCCAAGCACTAGAGCATGTCATATAGAATATAGCCACATCAGGTAATCATTCTTTTTCTTTTTTGGACGAGGATCTATATCAAGTCAATAAAGCAGCATAATAAGTTCACAATACAAACAAGGATAGGTCTATCCTACAAATAACATCAGATCAAAAGGAGACATATATGTATGTATAAAGAGGTACCAATTTAAGCCAGCATAAGAATGAATCCCATCGATGAAGTACTGCAACGCAGCAACAGGATAAAAAGAATCTGCAGCAGCAGCAGCCACTTCACTCAGGACAGGGGCTTGGGAAGCTACAGCTTCAACTGTCTTATCAGTGATCACATCTGAGACATAACTAATGCCGTCAATCTTTTCAGAACCTTCTCCATTTGTACTTGACATATGCCTACAGAAAGACGACCCAAGCCCCTTTGGGAGAAAAAAATCCAAGCATGTCCTCCCCCGAGGCAAAGAGCCAAATGTGGTGGTTCCATTGTGGAGCCCTTGTGGCAAGATGTTGCTCGCAGCTGGTCTAAATGGACTTGTAGTATGATAATGTGATTTGGTATCATCGGTGTTGCTATGAAGGATGTGACTGGATGAAGGGTGTAACCTTCTATTGATAAGGGTGGATGAGATGGACAAACTGCGCTTCCAAGCCATATTTATCTGAAGTATAAGCTGCTAAAAGAAGTGATGGAAATGCGAGTTAAAGAGAGTAATCACGGGAACCAAAGAACATGAACAATGGATTAAAAATACAATGTCATTTACTACTTGCAACTCATGTGATGCCCTAAAAAACCCCAGGAAATCTCCATTACAGAATAGGATGAAACTTTTTGCTACAACTATACCAAACTGACATATCGGCAAAAGGATTGCCCATTTTCCACATGTTTAAAACAACTATAAAGAAATTCAATAATCACCCAAACGGGAGGGAAAACAAATCAAGCACCCAAAATCATAAATCTCAGAATTGGGATCTCTATCTTCTAAAACCTCAGCATTGCTTACACTCGGATCAAGAAACCAGAAAACTGCACAAAACAATGAGTCACCATCGATTTTGTAGCTGAAAAAACAAAACCAATCGAAGTTTCAAGAGGTGTTACTTTGATTTCGACGTAAACTGAAAACCCAGCTGAGCTGAACGCAGCAAATACATTACTACTGAAGTAAAACCATATGTACTGTAATTTGATGTCCCAATCTGATGTCCGAACAATGTGATTGGCACACAAACGGAGGAAATATAAAAATATAAAGCCAAACAGAGGGTACAAGAATACGCAAGAAATCGGGATGTGAAGTGGAGGCGTACCTTTGATATCAGAATCGACAGAGAGCGCGCACTCCAGGAAGCTGTGTTTAGCGGCACTTTGTTTCGTAAATAAATAGGCCTAAATTGCTGTTGTATTTGTACCCCTCAACTGTAGTTGATTTAGAGTTCTTACTTGTTTGTTAAATTTTTGTAAAAGATCCCAATTTCGTCTTTGAGTTTTTTATTTTTTTTATCCAAAATAGTTCTTTTAACGTTTATGTTTGGACCTAGTTTAGTCCATGAATTTTAATTTGATCCAAAATGGTCTACAAATTTTGAAATATTGACTCAATAGGGCTGGCAATTTGGGTCATGACCCGGGACACGACACGAGCTTAAGCGGGTTTGGGTTCAGCATAATCGTGTTCGTGTTGGGTTTGTGTTGAAAATTTCAACCCGTTTAATAATCGTGTCGTGTTCGTGTTGAACCCGCCTAACCCGTTTATTAACCCACCTTTTAATGATAAAAATGTAAATTTTCAAACTTATCGTGTCAAAAATTACCCATATAAGTTAAACGGGTCAAATATATCGTGTCGTGTCGTGTCACTATCAACCCATTTATGTAAACGTGTCGGGTCTGGTCGTATAATTTTAAACCCAATTACTTAAACGTGTTAGTCGTGTCATATCGTGTCAACCCGCTCATAAACGTGTCGTGTTCGTGTCGTATTTTTCAACCCATTTAATAAACGGGTCGGGTTCGTGTTGACCCATTTAACAGAATACTAAACTTTCAACACAACACGAACACGACCCGTGAACACGAATTGCCACCCCTACTCAATATAGTCCTTGAACTTTTAATATAAACTCTAATGATAACACCATTTTGGGTAACTATTTGAAAGTTTAAGGACCATTTAGGGTCAAACAAAAAGTTTAGAGATCAAATTGGATCCAAAAACGAAACTTCAGTTACCATCCTGGGTTAAAGCAGTTCAAGGGCCAAATTGAATTTAAACACGAAAGTTGAGTAACCAAATTGGAACATTTACCTTAAAAATAAATTACAAGTTTCTTTTCTTTTTTTTTTGAGTAGAAAACAGTTGTGAGAAGCTCTGGTACGCGTGACTAATTCTTGTTCTAGGAATTAGGGCTCAGTGTGATGTTTGTATAATAATTTATCTTTGTTGATGTTTAATTTTGCCATAATCGTGTTTTTATGATTTAATTCTTCTTTTGTTCGAGTTAGAAAATAACTTGAAATTGTGAGAAGAATTGGGACATGAATTGCATCTTGAACCACAGGAATTGTAGTTGTGTTTTGTAAGGATGGCTTCACAACTGACATTTAGCATATTTTTGTTAGTTTTGCCTCTTTTAATTTGAATTAGATTGTGACAACTTCTTTAAATTTAGGCGTCTGTTGAAAACCTTAGGAAAGTCATTGTAATATAAAATTAGATCAATTCAAGCTCGTGATTTTAAACTTGAAAGTATGAACCCACAACCAATGAAATTTGGTTCCGAATATGATTGTGCTCTCGCTCTCTCGCTTGCACCCAGACAGCCAAAAATCAATTTTACACTTGTGTTGGCCGCTCTCAACACGTACTCTCATTAGTCTCATGCACTACTTTGGTCACATACATTTTCATGCACCCATCCAAACTTGCCTTCAAGTGATGTCTCTGTCTCTGTTAAGTACTTCCTATCTTTGGAGGCTTGCATATAAAATCCGTCTAAGCGGTCCGACTTGGAACTCACATAAGACGCACTATGAAGTAAAATTTTCCTTTAAAGGCTCTACCCGTAGAATGCCCCGCAAAGGGCATTTTCCTTGACCCCCAATTCAGCGGTCATTTCGCCTTCACTCTCCTACTAGTGATGCAAACAACAATCTATTACATTATTGCACTAGAGTTCATACATTCTCACTTGTGAGTTGTGACATCAACAACTTCTTGAATCATATACACTATCAAAACAACAGTATGTTTGGAGACTTCATATGGCATCCCACATGCACCTTGAGAATGTCTAAAAACACCATTGCACTATATCATGAAGTTACTCCGGTGTAAGTATAAATATCTTTTATTTTTACGAAAAGAAGGGTTGAACATTTTTACAGTATTGTCGTCATGCATTGAATCAATTTTCCTTTCAAGTGATAGAGAGTGTTTGGATTAACTTCTTAAAAAATACTCGTAAGCATGTAGAGCATGTCATCAAGGTTAACGGAAGTTACTCTAGATTAACCGATAGACTAAATTGACCCAATAAATCAAAGTTGGGGATCTAACTGGCTTTTACTAAGTTCAAGAACTAAATCGATTAGTTTCTGAAAGTTGAAGGACTAAAATGACCTTTAATCATTTGTTTTACATTGGAAGTGGTTGTTAGTGCTTGTTTGTTTGGCCTAGATAGGCTGGTAAGTAGCTCCACATGGGAGCCACATCAGATTTTCGGTAAGTTAAAAATTGGCCATGTAGGATAGGTGTTGTTTGTTTATTTCAGTGCAAAACCTACTTACCAGAAATGAACAGTTGAAATTCCAGTAGAATCTCCAGTATCTAGCCATTTTCTACTGGACCAAAATTGGTCCAGTAGCTATCAGTATCTCCATAATTGACCAAAATGGCCTTGGATACATGAGACAGTAGAGGCCCAGGCTCCAACGGCTATTTTTTTTTTTATGAGAATGAAAATCAAGATATACAGATCACACAAAATTTTAAACAAAATCAAAACTGAAATTAACCCTAACAAATCTCACAAATTTTATGAATCAGATCCAAAATATTCAAAATGACACAAATCTAAAACTAAACTTAGCCCTAAAACAAAAATTAACCATAACATTAAACTAAAATTATTCCCAATCTCACCGTTAGCTGCTGCTCAGGCGGAGATGGAGGCGATGCTGCCGGCGGACCCTCACAGACGTTGCTTCCGGCGGTGGAGGCGACGGCTTTGGAGTCTCTCAGAGCTTGATGTCCATTTTGGTGGGGGCTACGGTCGATCGGAGGAGACAGCTCATCAGAGGCGACGTCTTCGTCGGAGGAGGCGGAGATGAAGGCCTTTGGCTTCGATTGTCGCCGGATTCGAGGCCTTTGGCTTCGGATCTAGCCGGATTCGAAGCCAAAGCTTCGAATCTCGCTTGATTCCTCGACGAGGATGTGTTGAATCGGCTGAAGACGGTGGCGAACCAGAGAGGAAGCGATGCCGGAGACAGAGAGCGGAGCTGCCGGAGACGGAGAGCGGAGCTGCCGGAGAAGGAGAGTGAAGCTCAGAGAGAGCGAAGCAGAGAGAGAGAGCGAGGCTGAGAGAAAGAGAAATGAGAGATGGGTTTGGGATTAGGATTGAAAAATAATATATATATGGGTAGTTTAGGGTAGTAAAATTGTAACCGTAGTTTGTTAAATTTTAATTGTAGTTAGGTTAGATTTTAATTGTAGCTAAATTAATTTTAATTGTAGTAAATAATTACCGTTAAACGT
>JAYMTK010000602.1:0-20740 GCA_036897405.1 Pelargonium myrrhifolium
TGTTAAAAGTAGAAAGTGACACTTATTTTGAAACAAAAACTGGACTCTAAAACGACACTTATTTTGAAACGGAGGTATTATTAATTTATCGGTGAACTTGGATACATTTATCAGTATGGAAGCTTAAATGTTACAAACGAATATTAATTTAGACATATGTGTCGTTGATGAAGAGTACATATAAATTAGATGTCTCAAATCAAATATGCATAAAACAATGTTTTTTTTTAGACCAAAAGATTATAGTTGGACGATGCTAAAAAATACAAGTATATTCAGACCACATTTCGACAACCCAAACTCGATACTATCGGAACCATGGCAATGGTGGACGGAAGGACACGACTCATTTAGGTACAAACGAATGAGCTAAGCTCACTCGGTTTCGGGTATAAACATGTTGTGTAAAAAGACACTTGCATGTTTATCAGCCCAAAAAAGTGTTAGTCGGGGACTAACAAAATGTGGCTCAATACAAGCGAGCATTTTCTGAACTAGACTAAAAATCAAGTGTGTTTATCAAACTACTCTTTCAAACCTCATACTCAATATTACCATGATCGAGCGAGTGATACATGCGTTACAACTCATTTGGCAAGAACATATATAGGTCGTAGGGCCGAATACCCGACAAGTCAAGTTAAAAACACCAGCGCGTTCATAGTTTACAACTTTTTACTAGCTCAAATTTCTCCCGGTAAACGAGAACAAACATTAAGAATGGCGAAAAGTTATACGATAACAACACAAGTTTCTTTTTCCGACCCGCAAAGTCAAACCCGTTTGCAGCTTGCGAGCCATTACTGACCAGTTCGATTAGAGGTGGCAAACAGTGAAATCGGGTTGGGTTGAAAACACCCTAACCCTAACCTGACCTTATAGGGTCTTCGGGTAGGTCAGGTCGGGTTAGGGTCAAACAACGGGTAAAACTGACCCGTCCCGAAGACTTCACACTACTACTGTCATTAACCTGACCTGATTGTTATAGGGTTGAAAAAAAATCAAACCCAAACCCGATTTTTGCATGGTTGGGCTGCGGGTACCCACGGGTACGGGCCCATTTTGCCGGCTCTACGGTCGATGATATCGAATTCGAACCTACAAAAAGGGGGCCCGTTTTTCGACCCGACCCGTTGGCCCATTTGTGGTATCAATAGATATATCCACAAACCAAACGAGACGCTAAGACACAAACACAGAGCGAAAATGGCTGCTGCAATGGCCCCAGCCACTCCTCTCCGTCTCAGTCCTTGTTCAGCTCTTCGCTATCTCTCATTCTACGCCAACAGAAACCCTAGAAACCTCCTCGATGTCCCTAAAACGCTACCAAAATCGTTTATTGAATCGCCGCTCCTTCACCGGCCGAGTCTATTTTCCGGCGCCGACATGCATCTCCGGAGGAGATTTTGCAGTTTAGCCTCCAGAGCTGTGTCCTCCGGAGAGGCCGTGGAGAGTGTGAAGTCGGAGTTTGTGGAGGAGCGGGACGGTGAAGCTGGCGAGAAAGTTGGGGAATTTAGGAAGAAGTTGAAGATTGCTGATGTGAAGGGCGGGCCTGAGGAAGGATTGGATCGTTTGGGGCAGATTGTGGTGGTGATGGGTTGGGTTCGGACTGTTCGAGCTCAGAGCACTGTTACGTTCATTGAGGTAACTTTGATTTATGATTGATTGTGTTTGTGATTAGTTCAGTTCTGTTTGGTTACTGAGAAAATCTGGAATGGAAATGAATGGATAAGAATTTGTATAGGAAGTTTAGTTAAGCTTAAATTGCACAAAATTGTGATTGGAACAACTAATTACACTTCCTTTCACTTAGTTCTGCTGCTAATAACAATGCCAACTTTTTATCGAAAAGACGAAGATGTTATATGTAAAGTGATATTTTTTTACTAAAAGTATGTGCCTATAGTTTCCACTTTAAAGTTCGCCCACAACACATGTAAAGTTCAATACTTCAATGTAGTTTTGTGATTAAATCATTTTATACAAAAAGTTCACATTTTTATTAACGGTAAAATTTATTGAAAGTAAGTGTAGCTAAATATTTCACTTTGAAGCTCAACGTAGGTAGGCGCAACACATGCAAAGTTCAGTGTTGTTTGGTGCATTTTGCCATTTAGTTGGCTTAGTCGAGTTGAGTTTTTCTAAAATGTTTTTGGAGACGCAGGGTTTAGTTTAGTTTACCATGTGAAATTTGATGTCAAGTGGTTGTGGTTTTTTACTTTTTGGTGCTTATGGAAACTGAGAATAAATGCACTGTGTCAAGCTTATGGGGTGTTTATGTGGATTTTATTGAGAATTTGAGATGGGGTTATAGAAATGTGCAGTAGGAGTTTGTTTGTTTGAACAGCTTGTCAATTGCCTAAGAGATTTATATTTTGTTGGATTTTAGGTTAATGATGGTTCATGCCTGTCAAACATGCAATGCGTGATGAGCTCAGATGCTGAGGGCTATGATCTGGTATAACCGGTTTCACTTGCATGCACGACTTTGTGCTTTCTCTCTTGCTCAGTCGCTTGTAGTTATCTGGTTTTCTTATGCAAGTTTGAGATTATTTTGAATAGGTAGAATCAGGCTCGATTGCAACTGGTGCATCAATATGGGTACAAGGTACAGTGGCAACGAGCCAAGGATCTAAACAAAAGGTGGAGTTGAAGGTCAAGAAACTTGTACTGGTATGGTGTTTCCTGTCACGCTTTTCGAACCTAGTGATTACCTTGATGCAAGTTTAGAGGAGTCTGTGACTGTGTCCTCAACTCCTCGTGATTATCTGACTTATTTGCATGGTGTATTGTTTTCTAAGTTAATATATCTGCACGACGTAATCCATCATGGCTTCATAAACTTAATGGCACTGTGTTTGGAATTACACTCTCCTCAGTGATGTTTTGACTAAATTTGTGCATCAATCTTGTAGGTTGGCAAGAGTGACCCTTCCTTTCCCATTCAGAAGAAAAGGGTCAGCAGAGAGTTTTTGAGAACTAAAGCTCACCTCCGTCCTAGAACAAACACATTTAGTGCGGTACGGTTTATGACTTGCCTTATAGTTTGTGTCACATTATCACTTATTACCAAACTTGCTATAACCATTATATAATTAATATACTTTTTCAATTTCAAAGGGTAATCGTCGAATTTTTATTTCGTTTAGTAACTTTACATATCTTATCATAGCATGCATAATTTTTCAGTATACTGAATGTGTCGAGCATGCAGTTAGATTTCAAGAATAGCAGAATACCTTTGGTCAACATTTATTTGTTTCAGGCATTCTTTTTCCACTCTTAGCCCTTAGGGGATACAGTCTTTTCCTAACATATAGTGTATGACTGAAAAGTTTAATATGATAATAATTTCTTGTGCACAACTTTTTTGTTCTTATTCATCTTCTTTTTATCATTAACATTCAACTGTTTCTTTTCTTTTTCTTTTATTTTGAATGGCGCAACCTTTATTTAGGTTGCCAGAGTGAGAAATACTTTGGCCTATGCCACACACAAGTTTTTTCAAGAAAATGGGTTTGTTTGGGTCTCAAGTCCCATCATTACGGCAGCAGATTGTGAAGGAGCGGGTGAACAGTTCTGTGTAACCACTTTGGTATGTTATAGTGCTCAAACTAGTTTTTATTTGCTGTTTAATACTATTATATTTGTCGTTTTCAAGTCTCTTGGAATTTAATATGTTTCACTTTTAAACTGAAATTATCCCCAAAAAGATATTAAGCCATTTCCCTCTGGGTGCTGTACAACTTGAATGTAATATCATCATGCATGAAATGATTTCAGTAGTATAATAAGAGCTTGTCTGTAATCGAGGGTGCATCTTGATCTCGTAGTACTTCATTTTGCATTTAGCTTTTCTTGACATTTTATTCATGGTTTTGTAAATTTGTGTTCAAGTAACAGATTCCAAGCTCCCAAGAAGCTGCTCACTCCCCTGTGGATGCTATTCCAAAAACAAAGGATGGATTAATTGATTGGTCTCAGGTGAGTAAGATGCTTAATTATATCTTATGAGCTTAGAACACACTGCACAAAAGCACATCTAAATGTTTGAATTTCACCCCCGTTTTATCCCTTCTCAAAGAGGCAAAAAGTAAAAGGAGAGGAAAGTTGTGAACACTTGAATCAGTGCTTTCAAGCATGACTTGAGAAGATTGGCATTTACACACATGACCTCTGATTACCAGACCACTAATTGATTGTGCAATACTGAACATCCCTCCTCTCAAAAAGCTGCAAAATACCAAACTGCTACTTTTTGGTTAATAACTCACAACCTTCATGCAAATTACCCATTGGTGGAAGATGCTGGTAAAAATGTGGTTTCAACTCACTGCTCCATTTGAACATGAGTCTCATTATGTATCTAACTGTTATAAACAATACCTGGTAAATCATCAAGACTTGATGCAGAAAAATACTACTAGAAGTCTAGAATACTAATTTGAATAAAATGCTTACACAGCAAAGGCACACTTGGCTATTTCATACCGTTGATTGAATCTTTCATATGTTGTCTACTATCACGATGGATGTGTTTTTTGACCTCACCTAATTGTAGCAATTATGGTAAACTGGCCTACCAATATAATGTTTTCATATGATATTCAAGATTTGCGCTGAACTCTAAGTGCAGTCAGTTTTCGATCATCAATCCTACTATGGAGTTTTATTTATTCCCATTAACAATATTTTCGTTTCCCTCTTTTGTTTCAGGATTTTTTTGGGAAACCTGCATTCTTGACTGTCTCAGGCCAACTTAATGGTGAAACTTATGCTACTGCTCTTTCTGATGTATACATTTCCTGCCCAAGTTCGTCCTCATTTTTTGCCAAATTGCTAACATGAACATTGTACACTTCTTTCTTTAATGCAACTTTATACTTCTTTCAGGTGTATACATTTGGTCCCACATTTCGGGCCGAAAATTCCCACACCTCTAGGCACTTGGCTGAATTTTGGGTTAGCCTTTCTGTTTAATTTGGTTTTATTTGTTTTGTCTAACTGCTTAATTTTGTCGCTTCTGGTTTATACATCTTTACAATTGTTTTTATTTTCCTCATTTAAGATGATTGAGCCAGAACTTGCATTTGCTGATCTGAATGACGACATGGCCTGTGCAACTGCTTATCTCCAGTATGTAGTATGTTACTTTTCATATCTATTGTCTGTTTAACATCCTATATATTTTGGCAAGCATACATAGACGCATTAAATATATTGATTGGTACTGCTGAGAGTGACATATTCTATCTAATGAAGGTGAGATATATCCTTGATAACTGCAAGGAAGACATGGAGTTTTTCAATACCTGGATTGAGAAAGGAATACTCAAGCGATTGAATGTATGATCTCTCAATTTAACTTCATACATATTAAGTTTTTATATCTGTAATTGTTTTTGTCCCCTTCCCAGACTGTAAGTTTAATCATGTCTCATGTTGTGTCCTATCAACAGGATGTTGCTGAAAAGGACTTTGTGCAGTTGACTTATACTGATGCAGTTGAACTCCTGCTAAAAACAAATAAGAAATTTGAATTTCCGGTATTACATTTCATCTTTATACCCAAACCCTTTTTTGTTTGTGAAAACTCTTGCTAATCCATTTTGCTTGATTCCATTGTGGTTTGTTGTTGATAATCATACCTTCTTACGATTGTGCTTTGATGAACTTGTCATGATAATACAAGTTATATTTTCTCTGGGTTTGAACTCCTGCTAAAAACATATGAGGAATTTAATTTCCGGTATTACATTTCATCTTGAAACTCTTACATATCCATTTTGCTCAATTCCGGTATTCTGTGTCTTAAAACTCTTGCATATCAATTTTGCTTGATTCATTGTGGCTAGTTTTTGATAATACCTTCTAACTATTTTGCTTTGATGAACTTGTCATGATGATACAAAATATATCTTCTCTGTTTCCGCTCCTTTTCCATCTAATGCTGAGGTGGCCTTCTTTTTTCTGTTTTCTGCTCTGAAATTGAAACTAGTGCCTCTCATTTGATCTTTTAAATGATGGGGCCATCAATTTGGTCAAAAGCTATTTTCAGAGCTCTATTTCGGACCTGTCAAATGCAGCCTTGGTGTAAAATAATTGGCGCAAAGCTTCTTCACTTAACTACGGTTTTTGGACATTTAGGTGAAATGGGGATGTGATTTACAGAGTGAGCATGAGCGATACATAACAGAGGAGGCATTTGGTGGATGCCCCGTAATAATCAGAGACTATCCAAAGGTATACGACACCCCCTCCTTCGTCCTTCCCTTGAAGAAATAAGGATTGTGTTGTGATTTATAGCTGTGCTAGGAATTAATAGTTTGAAGTTTTAAAACATAAACTTCCAGGATATCAAGGCATTCTATATGCGGCAAAATGATGATGGAAAGACTGTTGCTGCCATGGATTTGCTGGTTCCTCGGGTAATTTGAAGATTCCTCATTTTAATTCTATTGTAGCTTTTTACAAGTATCATGATGAAGAATAGACTCGTTTCAAATTCCCGATGAATAATAGTTACTAGATAGTAGAGCTGACAATTTGGACCCGATCCTGCGGGCACCAAAATCTGACCCGCATTTTTGTGGGTCGGGTCATATAAAATAGTCCCCGAATAATTTTGAGATCGGGTTTGGCATGGAAAAATGTACGGTTGGATCATGCAGCCCACACATTTTCTATGTAAAACCCACAACCTGCATGGACCCACACCTTTTATGGATCGAGTTTGGGTTGGGTCTTTTCAACCCGCCTAAATTGCCATTTCTACTAGATAGATCAGGTCTACCATGTCAGTATGCTGACATTCCCAACCAAATGGCAACCTGAACCTATCACTATAGTTTGTACATTTGTATGTAAACCATAGCAATTAGGGTTTAGTTTCCTGATATACAAGAGCAAGGCAACTTTCTCCTTTGCTTCCCAAAATGACATGCCGATGATGCCGTGAGCATTATGTTTATATGGTGTGGTTGACCCGGTCACTAATAAACTGATTATATAAAGAAATACTTGAAATGTATCGAGATCAAAATATGGATTCTTTTGGTTGGCCTCTTATTGCTGCTTTATTTGTCAGGTTGGTGAGCTTATTGGTGGAAGCCAAAGGGAAGAACGGCTCGAGTATTTGGAAGCTCGTCTGGATGACATGAAGCTGAACAAGGACAGCTTCTGGTGGTATCTTGATCTGCGACGTTTTGGTTCAGGTGAGTTAAATATTGCTATATACAAAAGGAGCGAGAAAGAACCTTAAATAGTATTATTAGACAATGGGCAAAAATGCACGGATTGAGTGCGGGTTACCTGACCCACACTTTTCCACGGGATACCCAACTCAAAAATTGTCTATTTTATGCAACCCAAACCCGCAAAATGCAGGTCTGATTTTGGGCATAAAGCCACTGCCATTTCTTTGCTTTATGTTTCACTTTGTGGGTGATATGGAAAACGGTCTGGTTTGACCATTGAGCAACAATTTTGTCAATCTTGTGTAAATCATCCGGTGTCCGGTCATCACATCAAGTACTGAATAATGGGCGGCAAAACTCTTTCTACTGAGATATAACAAAGTTGCACTCCCCGAGTCTCAAACCCGAGATCTCATGTTAAGCTTGAACTACTTCGTGTCAGCTTATCCACGAGCTCAGTAGTGTTGCACTTTTCTCAAAGCAATTGCAATAATTAGCTCAAGACGGTCTATTGTGACCCTCTTATGTTTCTTTTTTTGCAGTTCCTCATGCAGGCTTCGGATTAGGCTTTGAAAGGCTCGTGCAGTTCGCTACTGGAATAGACAATATAAGAGATGTTATACCTTTTCCTCGTACACCCGGTTCAGCTGAATTTTAACAGTCAGATCATCAACATTACTCGTTCTCTCCAATCATTGATAAAATCAGGGAATCAAGTTTCTCATTTTTGGTTTCTGGTTTGCAAATTATTTGGATATGGCAACTTCAGAGTCAAGATTTATAAGCACATGAGGGTTAGGATTCTATGCTAAGGTTTTGTTCACTTGTAAATTACTCTTTTCTTCAGATTTTAATCTCTTTGTTGCTTGCAATGTTTATGTTGGTATTGGTTGGGTCGCGATCCGGGTCAAAAAAATGCAAGTATTTCGATGGAACAACTTTTCATCAGTTTTAACATGGTGAGCTAGAATTGGCAAAAATATTTAAAATAATTTTTATTTACCATATTATTTAGATTCTTTTTTCTCACTATGCAATCTTGGAAAGTTTTGATGATACTATCAAATGTGGTCATGAACCAAGAATTGCCATAACTAAGCTCATATTTTCTTACAGGTAAAAGACCCAATTTGGTGACCCAGTGGGTTGGCGTAGTAGTTCAACACTTTGTCCCTTAACCAAGTGGTTGAGAGTTCGAATCTCAACTCTTGTGAATGAAAAAACTATTGGGCTAGTCTCCTACCGCTTAGTGCGTTGACAGTGGGGCGAGTGGGAATTAATTCGGGTATGGTAAAACGGTTTACAGGTGCCAACTGCCAGTGTGCGGGGCCCACTCAAGACACCCCACAGTATAAACCGGAAAAAAAGAGACCCAATTTGATCCTTGAACTTTCGTGCTTGAACTCAATTTGGTCCATAAACTGAAATGTTTTGATCCAATTTGGTCCTTGAACTTTCAAATACTGATCCAATATGGTCCCTGAACTTTCATGTTTGGACTCAATTTGGTCCCATTGGCAAGAACCATTTTCGGTCACTATTTGAAAATTCATAAACTATTTTAGGTCAATATTTGAAAGTTCATGAACTAAATCGGGTCTTTTACCATTCTTATAACATATAAACTATGAAGAACCATTACTGTAACATTGAAACAGAACAAAACCATGGGATCGAAACCAATACAAATTGAACAAATAAAATATCTTATTTTAAACAAATTCAATACACTATCTTTTTTTTCTTTTTTTCACTAGAGATCTTTTGGTGCCCTCCTCTAAATCTCAGGAAACATGACACTTTCTGTTTCAATGAATCAACAAATGAACTGTTATGTACCATTTCAAGCCCATGCTGGCTTTTTCTTTGCTTCATAGCAAAACACCATTTCCTCAAAAGCAGCAACCCACCTGGGACATTCAAAATAGCATCAACAGTTTCATGCCACCTACACCTAATATACACTTGAGATGAGAAAGAGAGAGAGAGAGAGGGAGAGAGAGGTCAGATCGGGAGTTCAACAAGAAACGTCTTTTCGTTTCTTGTTATGGAAGCCTCCCGAAGTTACCGTTGATTGATCGCCTGTGAAAAATCACCATTTTCGTATATTGATGATAAGTAACAAAACTCGATATTTACATCTTCATTGCCCTGGGGCTCAGAGTTCCACCTCTTGGAGGTCACCAAAACTTCCACCAGTCATTGGCATTCGTGTCGTCGAAGACGGGTCGCTTGGCATAAACGATGGTTGGGGCATGCCTGTTCCCGGCCCAGCTGGTTTGTGAGGGCCGGGGTTGTAGGCATCGTTAAAGCTTCCACTACCTCCGCTCCACGATGCTGTTCGTCGCGACTGAGATGCGTGGGCCCCGTTGCTACCACCCATTGCTCCTCTGCTTTGTATGTTATCCATGCTGCTACTAGCCATTGCTCCTCTGCCTGGTATCGGATTATCCATGCTCGAGAACCTCTGCAATGATGGCGGCGGAGACTGGAACGAGTAGTTCATGTTAGATGTAGAAGGGTTTTCGTTGCTGTGGTCTTCCGCGTGTTCACTTGATGCTGGGGCGGGACTAGCCTCCCGGGTCTGATCACCTGAAGATGCTGAGGCCGAAGCGGATTCGGTGGTTGCTTCGCTTGATGACACTTGGGCCGGAATAAAGAACTTCGCGTTGGCAGCAACTGCAGGCTTAACAGATGGCGACTGGAACAAGTTTGCGGCATTTCCACCGCCTTGGTTAAAGGTATCAACATACCTGCCAAAAATACGGGTCAATCAAATTTGATTCATACCATTCGTTTGGCTGCTGACCTAAAGAGAAGAACGATACTCCCAGTGTCTGTAAATGCGCGTCTACTTACTCCTTTTCATAGAAATTAAGGGTAAGTTAAGGTAAAAGACCCAATTTGACCTTGAACTTTCAAATATGGACCCTGATACAAGCTTTAACAGCAAGGACCATTTTGGGCCAATATTTGAAAGTTCAAGGACTATTTTGGGTTAAAAAAAATAGTTCAAGGACCAAAGTAGGTCCAAACACGAAAGTGAAGGGACCATTTTGGGTTCAAACAAAGTTCAGGAACCAAATTGGGTGCTCTCATGCAGTGGACACTCATTTTGGGACGGAGTATTAAAAGAGTGATTTTTGAGATAGCTTGGTACGGGAAGATGAGTGATTCATTTACCTTGATCGAACACCCATTCGTCCACGAGCAGAAAACTGATTTGAACTAGGTGGAATAGGTGGGATCCCAGAAGCATGTTCCCGAGGAGTTGTGCTTTTAAACTTTGGACTCCCGGACCCAGTAGCCGAAGACCCCTCACTCCTAATAGCAGCTTTCAAGTTGTAATCAGATGCACCGTTCTGGAAGGTCGCAGTTGTTGGAGGGGGCGGCAGGGCTGCTTCTTCAGCTGGGGGGTCAACGCCTTCTTCCACCCATCTCTTGAGCTTCTCGTCGTAGTAAAATTTGTTCTTTTCACCCAATTTGGCCTTCATGAGAACAGAAAAATATTATCATACAAAGAGAGACTCTTCATGACAAAAATGTGGAACGAAATCTAAGTAATTCGAAAACTACCTGTTTGTCTGAGCGAGACCTTAAGACTAATCCCATGGTCTTCTGCAAAATTGTGGTGCCAAAGCCGAACCGAGTTAAGCGAGATCCACCACTTGATGATTTATTTTGTGCATCGGCCGACGTTTCTTCCCTCGATGAATCAACCTGATCATACGGTAAGTCAACAAGCCTTGAATATTTCATACAAGACCATGAGCATGCACATCAAGCAATTAACTTTAGAAATAAGGTTTCATTTAGAACTGGCAATTTGAAGCCGAATCCACGGGGGCCGAAACCCGACCCGCATTTTTGTGGGTTTGGGTTGCATAAAATAGACCCAGTTAATTTTCTGGTCGGGTTAGGCTTTTCCAACCCGAAACCCTAAATTGTCAGCTTTAGTTTTATAGTTTGGGAACTTTATGCACCTGTCTTGGAGTTCTACCCATATCTGGCTCAGAAACGCTTCTACTATGCGCTGTCATTCTATTGTCATCGGCTCTCCTTTCACTTATGGGCTCCATTGATGCAGAAGGAACTAACGAGGTCATGGCCATTGTTGATTGACTAGTTGATACTCTAGGGGCCATTGGCTGGTTATATTGTTCATTACTCTGAACACTGCCTTGAGTTATTGATGGCGCAGGTGGGGGCATGCTCCCAACAACTCGGTGTGCTGTGCTATCAAAAAAGTTGAGCAATTTACCGACTAATTTTGATGGAGCCAAATTCACTGCATAACCACCCTGCATGAATTTTTTTTATTCAGGTAATCAGTATGATGGCTACAATTAATGGCGATGAACACTGGAGAACAGACTATAGAGGACTACCTGTTGATGTGTTTTAATCCTCTCCTCCAGGGATAGCACTAATTGTTTCCATGTTTCTACTTCGGGTGCTCGACCAGTTTTCAGAGATTTTAGTACTACTTGACAGTACCTGAGAGGCAACAAGACTTCTATTAAAGAACCCAACAGAGTAACGAATTAAAACAGAAATACAAAAATAAAAAATTCATGCACTCACTTCAACGAGTCTGAAACTTTTCCCACTTCTGCTAACATGTGCGCATAAACGAGTTTATATGGCTGAAACGGTAGCAGGATAAATTGAGAGTTTCCGAGCACTTTTGAGTATTCATACAACTCAGTCATCTGTTAGGATACCCATTAGATCAATTAGTCAATCTTTGAGACAAAGAATTATTTATATATGTTGACAAGACAACTAAAAGATTCTATTCATTGTGATCTGTAATCTTCAATGATATAGTTTCATAAGATTATCCTAGAAAAGCTGAAAACAATCACTCGATAAAAAAAATGACTAGTGCACATGAGCATGCATTTAAAGACACGAGAACATGTCTGATTTCATCTAAATATAGATGCATTCACATTCAAGATTAAGCCTCTATATTTAGGATCATGTGTGAAATTTGAACGAGGGGGATCAACTCCAACTTACTTGTTCCAAATCCACAAATCAAAATGCAATCATATATAATTGAAGCCTACCACCCATGTGAAATAACATGTAAAAGACAAACCGTCCAAAAATTACTAGAAGCTGAGAACTATTAGTGAACCCACGTAAGAAATTTTCATCCTTGAGAACCTATATTATGCATTGATAATTTTCCAAGTATTGACAGTGTTAAAACCAGTTGAGACTAAAGAGCACCTGAATAGCCTCTGGACTAGCATAGGTGCGAGGCAACTTCCAGTGATCTGCTCCAATAAGACAAAGCCTTGCGCTGTCTGAATATGACTCAAAGTTTGCTTCCGCAATCAAATAGCAGATGTGGGCAGCAAGAATCTAAATTGTGAATCAAGTAAGATCAAGAAGAACCTCCATATGAAAAGGCATAGATAATAGTCACAAAAATTGCATACCTCACTTCTTTCCCTCCATAAGCAATCTCCAAGGTGAATAATTACAAGTTCATCATCTTTTGTTCTGTTTGCAGTTATTACAGCCAAATTCTCTTCCCAATCATCAAGCATACCATTAGCCCCGAACTGTGGTTAATAGCAAAAAGAGAATTGAACTTTCCAAGGCTAAGGTACTCACAGAAAATACTGAAGCAAAACAGCTAGAGAGTAACAATACCTATTTCTCTAGAATAAATACTAACTTTTTAGTTTATTGATAACTAGTATACCACAGGAACATTCAAAACATCCTAAAACAGAGCCATTATTTTTTTTTCTATTCAGTTTGTGCTTAATAACTTAATTTCTATCCCCTTCGTTTATGTCCCGTCCTATTTTTTCCTAAGGAGTAAACAATCAAAAACAAATCTTGACCATAAATTGAACGCCGATTTCAGACACTTCTATATCAGTAAGTCACCTGGGCAGGTTGTTGAGACATATTCATAGCAGCAGGAAGCCTGCTACTACTTGTGGCATCTGTAGAAAACACGTCTGCTGGTTGCCCAGCAATTAGCAGACATAATGTCCGCATGGGCGATCCGGCTACCAGCTGCTGAAGAGCCATTTGCTTCACAGTATCACCATAGAACTGCATTGATAAAAGGGCCAAATCCACCATACCAAAACCACCAAAACAGAGTAAGTTTTAGCATAAATTTGACATTCTTTCTTGCACATCCAACAATTCGAACCAGTGATTTGCAATAGAATGGAATTAGGAACAAACCTGATCGCCAAGCTGTGATGCAAGAACAAGTGCAGGTCCCCACAACTGACCGTCCCTCGCACATTGTAGAGCATCTATTTTTCTACCAGAAACCAGAAGAGTTTGTACCTGAGAAGCAGTTGCCTAAAACATACACTGATATCAATTAGAAATTGAGAAGAAAAATATGCATTGGTATTGAATGCAGGCAGACTGATACAAGACCTACCTGAATTTGTCCTTCTGAAGGCAAATTCTGCAAGCACTGGCTAAGAATACCATAATCACTGTATTGTCCATCAGTCCTCTTGGCAGAAGCAAAAAGCTTGGCTACTGCTGATTCTGGAAGATCATCTTCCTGTTAAAAAAAATGTAAGGAATACCAAATTCTTTAATCATTACTCTTAACGCCTCTTAAGAATATGATTGATGAAGAAAAACAGTAGCTACTTAAGCATCCATATTTATGAAAGTAATCCCTTCAATTCCAATTTGCTAAAAGTGGTTCTCAAGGTTAGTGCTATAGTAAACCAGAAGGTGGGCACAGGAATAAATCAAATAGTTGATGATAGATTTTAAAAATAATTAACCAATTTCAGGATTTTCTTACCTTTATCGTACTGTCAGTTCCAAAAGGGGAGCGAAGTTTTCCATAATGCTGACAACTTATTTTGAGCAAACAGAGAAGCAACCTTAGAACATGGCTTTTCCTATAATCCATATTGGCAGACTCACACCATGCAATCCTCTCATCAAGCCATTTATTCAGCTCTTTGTTTCCAACACTTCCACCAGCCAATGGACCCGGAAAAGATTGTTGACACAAAGCCCGAAAATAATCGCAGCTGCTGACCCCAGGACTTGAATCAATGGCATTCCCCATGACAACTTCCATCAAGTTAAGAACAGAAATGGAGCCTCCTGCAGAGTTCTTCAGACAAAATAGAAACATATGATTAGTCCATTTATCAGAGCATCGCTATAAGAAAATGCTTCACTCAGTTGCGGATATTGAGAAAAAGAGCATGATAGACTGTCAGACTAGGATTCATGAAACAAACGTCATTGGGTTCAATAGAAAATATTTAGGTAGTGTTTGGATTTAAAAAAAATGGAATGGGAATGAGATTTAAATTCATCCATGAAACAAACCACAAGAAGCAAAAGTCATAATCATGACCAAAATAGCATAACCCAATCACTGAACAATGCAAGTCTCATGCCCATTCAGTTTTTTTATTCTCATTCCTGAACAAAAATTCTATAAAAACGCTAACTTAATCTCTTTCAGCAGTCAAAAGCAACTTAGTTTCTTATGAGTCAAGACCACATAAAGCTATACAGTAAACTGAAGAGAGAAAATATCAAGGGCTAACCTGACTGCCATACGAATTTATGAGAGAATTATCTTTCATTATTACAAGTTTGCCACCAAACCCAACAGTGACCAGGGCATGGGGAGGACGCCCAGCAGATGATCTTCCAGTGTCGGGAGAGAGCTGGTAATCATTCACTGATTTTGAACCGCTATAGTAATCGTTTGAGAAATTCATTTGTACATTCTGCTTCGTGCTTGCCTGATTCAGATGCTGACTGAAGTTCCCGACAGGTGCGAAGCTGTGTAACTCAGAAGTTCCATTTGCCTCACCATGGAAGTGACTAGACTTGCCTTGTAATGGAACGTCTCCAAAAGAACTTCCAGGTATCTCTTGATTCCCATGGTTGTTTGTGAAAACCTTTGAACCATACGAATTTTCCAATTGCTGAGTTCCTCCAAAGTTCGAAGCAGAGTCCTTATTAGGAATAGGCTCAGGTTGCCACATATTTACACCTTGCTGACTGTAATTACCGTAAGACTGGGCCCAGCTACCAGCTTCTCCCTGGCTACCAAGGCTCTGTGATGCATAATTATTAGCTTGGCCATAATCTTGATAGTTATTATTCTGATTGTAAGCATTAAATGAAGCAAACCCGTTTTGATCCTGGGCTTGAACCGTAGATTGAAGTGAAGAAGTGTAAGACTCCAGTGTGCGCCATTCTTGGCCAATTGTGTCAAAATACCAACCAGGATACTGAGGGTCGAAAACCATGTTTTCTGGATACCCGCCATTTACTTGTGAAACCTGATTCCAATTAGATACCGCCTCGCTTGTGCTAGTCTCAGTCACGGTTCCCGCAACAGACTGAGCAGTTTGCAAATAAGAAACATCAGCTTGCCCACCCGAAATGGCATTCCAATCACTAGCTGAATTATTATCATTGATCTCTTGAGCATTTACCGCTGCCACATCATAGCCTTCCACCTGATACCATTGACCAGTACTCGAATCATACTTCCAACCCGGATAGAGATTCTCCCAATACTGACTGCTGTTCATATCCTGACCATCAACAATCTGTTCCGAAGATGTTCCATAGGCTTGAACCTCGTTATAATCAGCATAATTAACCGAATTATCCAAACCATTACCTATGAATTCTTCAGTAGCTGGTATACCTTGTGCATTACTGCCATTCAAATTTTCCTCAACTTTCCCAGGAAAATCCGCAGAACCATCACCGAACTCACCGAAGAATTCCGAGTATGACCCAAATGCATTACCGCCATTTTGTTCCGAATCAGCATAAAATGAACTCCAACCCACCTCCTTAACCCCTGAACCCACAGATCCAATAGTGGTGTCCACTGCAGAATCAATTGCAACCTCTGATCCAATACCCGTGCCCGCTGCGGAATCCATCACAACCTCTGATGCAATCCCTTCGTTATTCAACTGAGCTACACTCTCCAAAGCAGTCGAATTCGATTCCTCCAACAAATTCGCAGTCAAATTCGGTTCCTCCAACAACTTCTTCTTCTCCTCATGCGCACCAGAAGACTCTGCACCGACATCCACACTATTACTCCCCAATTTCGCCTCAAACCCGGCCTCGCCGCCCGAATCCTCCATGCTCAGATTCGCAAACGCCTTGGCGTCATCGGAATCGGACCCAGCCGCTGCTGATACACCAGTCCCATAATCGTCAGCGACCAACTGATCAAAAAAATCCTCATCTGTATTATCCTCCACCTGGAATGGAGGATTGGAAGCCATCGACCAAACCCTAACCTCCCGCAATCACACAACACAACGAACAAAAAAAAATCCGCAAAATTCCACCTCTTCCAATCCGAGAACCTCGCGACTCGAGCTTCGAGTGTACAAAAAACCTCGAGATCCAGAACAAATGCACCTCAAAATCACTGGTCCCAATCCAGATATCTCGAAATCGAAGACATGCGAAACCAGAAACAACCACGATCTGGGCGTTTCCGAGATCGATCTCGAAAAATTCCACTCTGTAACAACCTATAACCAACCAAATCAAGCAAAAATTACACTATCAAAACCGAATGAGAAAAATAATAATAAAAAAAAAAAATGAGATTTTTTTGCTTGAATTCAAATGCTTTGAATTGAATCAAAAAACACAAAATAGCAAATCTTCAACGATGCGAAAATTAACTTACAGCTCGTGGAGGTGAAGATTTGCAGAGAGAGAGAGAGGAACAAAAACGATGGAGCTCTCCGTTATTAATGGCAATGGAGTTTTTATTTTTCCCAAACAAATTATACTATAAATTTGCATTAATTTATATGAGAATTTCTCAGAGACAGAGAGAGAAAATATTTTCATCTGCACCCCGTAATTTCCATGAAATTGCAGATGTTACCCCCAAGTTCACAAAATTGTTAACTAAACCATTTTATTTAATTTTCTACACCCAAATTAATTTCTCAAAATACTAGAAGTAGAAGTAGTTATTACTTGTTGGACCTGACAACTTGAAACTGAACTCACAAGCTCTCAAAATTCGATTTACATTTTCGTGACTTTTGTCAATTTTAAACTGGGCTAAAAAGACTCACGCATTTTACACGTAAAACTCAAAATCTAAACCGCAACTACATCTCTTTTGAGTTGGTCATGTTCGGTTTTTCCAACTTGAACTTATAACTCGAAATGCTAGCTATAGGTGTTCACTAGTGAGTACAATACATGTGATCTGACTGTATTAGACGAGACAAATCGAATTAGTTCGATCGGTCCTAATTTTTTAGCCAAGCTCGATCTTCGTTTTAGTACAACTCAAATTTCGGTTCAAATCGATTTAAGACATTGTGTGTGTAACGAAGATCGATTTATACTAGTTTTGGGGCAAAACCATAAAAAGTAAAAGATAAGTGCCACATTTGTGTGTTGGGTAAAAGCCAATATTAGACTTTGGATTTAATCATGTCATTAGATCCTTGCCAGTCAAAAGTTTAATTGCCACTCATTAGGCACTGCTCTCTAGTCTCTTCAATACCAAAAGTTATATAAGTAATTAAAATTAAAAGGAAAAAAATAACTTGGTCTATAATTTTTTGTTTTTGTTTTTAACTATAAAGTTTTCGAGGTGGGTCCGCGATAAATACGGGATCAGCATTTTTAAGTCATATCATACTTAAACTAATCTTCATTCTGACCGGGTTGGACCACAAGAACGACAAATCTCTCATTATCAAGTTTTAACGTAGATACATTTCCTGGGATTATAAATTTTTCTATTTAGATCCCATAATACTCTACTATTTTTATTTATTTCAAATTGTTCCTCAATTTCGTATTTAAATTAACTAATCACATTGACACATGTTTTACAAATATTTTTTAAAAGAAAATGAATAAAATAGACTTACTATTATGTAGCATATGATATATTTTTGTCAACCATTGTATTACTTTTGATTTTGATAGTTGAGACTTATTTTCATATATGGGCTAATGGGCCTGTAAATTAAAATTATATGGGCTTCAAATTCTTATGTAATTGTATATTCTTGATGTAACTTTTGGTCACATATGGGCCTGTAAACTAATTAAAATGGGCTTCATGTTCACACTATTGGATTTGTCTCTAACATGATGGGCTCAAAGCCCATCATTTTGGCCACGCTCAAAACTATGAATCGGAACTGAGAATTTAAACTCGAAATTGTACACTCAAAACTCGATTAACATCTACTAACATTCAAGTTGATTAAAATATATTTGATCAAATTTTTGGGTTGGATAAATTCATACATTTTTGAATTTTTTACACATACAAATTGAAACCCGCAATTCACACCTTTTCTTGAGGCAAATTTGAATTAAATTCTCCTACTCAAAATATATAACAGACAATTAACATTGATAGTTTTCTTCATTGACCCTCGGTAATAGTCGTTTGTGCACATGGAAACGTTGCATTTTTATTATTAAGTTCTAATAAAACAGTCTTTTTGACTTTCACCAAAAACAAAAAAAAAAAAGGTAAGAGAATAATATAAGAGAATAATATACATAGAATTGATAGTTTTGTAGTCAAAAGCTAAATAAGCATAAAAATCCTAGGCATCTTCTTAGACTTGGCCACCTATTAAACCAACCAAGCCCTAGCAAACAAGAAATAGCCAACAACCCATTACACACCCATTAATTCCTTCATAAATATTTTGTAGTAGTAGTAGTATACTTGGAATTCACACCTTTATGCCTATACAAAAGACTCAACATGTTATCCAATGGAAGTGGCACAGTTGGTTATCACAAGTTGTTTAAGTGGGAAGAGGTCGTGACTTCGATTCCTACTCAGCTCACATTTGAGTAGAAGTGAAATCCTTAACCTATGAACAAACCTCGAATGAGGATTAGTTTGTATGTGGTCAAACGGCTTAAAGATGTCAACCGCCAAAAGTGCAGGCCCGGTCTGAAACTTCATGGTTTAGACCAGAAAAAAGGACTCAACATGTTGCTAAGATATTGTTTGGTAACTATACTTGAAAATAAAAAATAACTGGCGATTTGAAGAAGTTTCTTTAATACCACGTTCGGAAAAAACAAACGTGAAGAAAATCTATTATTTTAAAAAATCAAAACAAAAATGTGTCATTTTATTTTGTATATCATTCTATTTTTTATAAATAAATAATATGATTATAGTCATGGTTTATTTTTTATTTTTGTTGCTTACAAATACATGATAAGCAACAACCACATGGAACCTAATAATAATAGCTTTTAGTAGGGTAAGATTTTGAAAGAAAACACAGAATATTTTTAACAACATTCTTGATTTTAGCCATATCAATTAAAGGAAAAATATGCAATATTGTAGAATATAATTAAAGTTCACAATATCTTATTGTTGGTCTATAATAAGGTCAAGATGATTTATGAAAAATAAAATATTCCATCTATCATTGGCTAATATAAATTCAATGTAGTCATCAATATTTTTTATATATGAATTTGAATTTCTACCATTGCAATGAACTAATTAATAGCAATAATTTATATTCTTTACTAGTAAATTATAATGAATATATTTTGTCACATAGAAAAGGACATTGCGCTTAAGCAAGATGAATCGAGTTTAAGTTATTGTATATGCCGATGAATATTTTAGAAGACATATTTATATGCGAGTGTATAGCTCGTTAACTCTATCGAGATTAGTTATTTATTTTATTTTAAGTAATTGTGTAAATTATATTTATAAAGGATATCATCTAAAATAAATCGTTTGGCGGGATCAGACAAACAACACCAACCCAACCCACATAACCAAACAAAGAACCTGACGATCTAGCTAGCAAATGAGAAACCTGGTTTGCAGACCAGTTAATAAAACATAACTCGATACTAGAAAATCGAGAAGAAACAAACAAAATGTCACCTAAAATAAGACCTAAGGCACCGAAAATCTCCCCTCAGGTCTTGTTGCACAACTGATTCAACAATAACTTTGTCTTATCCACGATCATCAATCCAACTCAAAACTTCTCGGATTGAGAGTGCTTCCACTAACTCTGGTTCAAGAGCACCACCATACCATTCCACTCGGCATCCTCCCCAACATTTTCCACTTCCGTCACAAACAATCCACCCTCCTCCAGAGCGATCCACTTCTGAAAAAACCGCTTCATCAACATTAAGTTTCAAAAAAAGAAAAAAAAAAATACATAATCCTCTCGAGGGTATTTTGGTCATTTCCCAAAAAAAATCATAACAATATTCTGGTTCTTCATCAACCTATCTACATGACTACATATACTGATCCCATAAAACAAACTCCAACAAAGAACAAAACAGATTAGGATTGAGCACCACATACAAATAATATACACACACACACATATATATATATATGGGTTTAATGTATATCAGTTGACTGATATAAAGTTATATCAGTTGCACTAATAAGGCGGTGACACCTCATTTAAAATCATGGATCCGGACGGGTCACTCCGCTCTCCCAAATTCATTTGGGTGGG
>JAYMTK010000603.1:0-20732 GCA_036897405.1 Pelargonium myrrhifolium
TGTTTTTTTTTTTATCACCAATATTAGTTGATATTTGTATGTTGAGATGTGTGTTTTGGTTAAATTGTAAAAATTATGAAATAGAGAAGGCTGCAGTTACGAACTGCAGTAAAAGGAGAAGCTCAGCAGTTTGAAACTGCAGTAAATAGGATTTGGTTGCAGTTCTATAAATGCAGTCTTAAAGCCCAAAACTGCAACCCATTACATTTAACCGCATGGGCTGATACTGCATAATGGGCCACTGCAGTAGATTCATTAGACTGCAGTTATGGGCCTTTATACTGCAGTTCAAAACTGCAGTAGAAGGTCTAATATGTTGTATAGTGAGTTTCCAGTGTTCACCCACAAATATTTTAGTCTAAACAATAAATCAGCAAATGGGTTGATTTGTTTGTCCAGTTTGGAAACGGGAGAGGACAAAACTGGACGCACATTGTACGTATACAATCCTACCATAAAAGAATATGTTGTCCTTCCAAAACCTAGCAATTGTTGTGTCAAAGATCACGAAGAATTTGCTTTTGGGTTTTGTCCGAAAACAAGCCAATACAAGCTCTTAAGAGTAGTGTACAAGGGTGAGCGTGCCAAAAGGTGCGAGATATACACGCTTGGAACACCTGCATGGAGAGAGGTTAGTAATGTCCCCCTCAATGAATTTCGCCAATGCATTTTCAATGGAGCTATTCATTTTATAGTTGACAGACAATACGAAGTTGAGACTATCTTATGTTTCAACTTTGAAATAGAATTGTTCGTATCGTTTCCTCAACCTCTTAATATTGGTACTCGTGATCATTTGATGCAATTGGGAGTTTTAGACAATTGTTTAATGGTAACTAGCCTTACAAAGGGTCGTGGTGGTGCTGTTGATGTATGGGTAATGCAGGAGTACATGCGGGTGGATTATTGGATTAAAAAGTGGAAAATTGACCATTCTACACGAGTGAAGCTGTGCGATTGTTATATTTGCTTCCAAGAATTTCTTTCTTTTGACTACTTAAAACCTATCACATTGTTGAGGGATGGTCGAATAGTCGTGTTAGATTGTCATGCCGTGATTTATTTTTATGATCTGGAGAAAAGACATTTCACAAAATCTGAAATTTTGGATAAAAATTGGTTTCTCCATACTTCAACTTTTGTTTCACCTAAGAAAGTAATGGGACAGATATAAAGTAATGACGATCGAGGAAGATTATATTAGTTTGGTTTATTGTAGTTAATGACTTCAAGTTATGTAGTGATTTTTATTACTGTATTTGTTTTGCGAATTCATATCTAATCAAGACCTGTTTCTTTTTTTCATCAGTTAATACTATGAGCATAACTTTTATTTTTTTCATCCGTAACTATGATTTAATGTCTATGACAATTTCAGTACATACAAATAATTTACATATCAAATAGCAAATAATTCATAAACTTCTAACATTATACTTACCAACATGATGATCTATTTCCAAATTATTTACATGAATCAAACTTTGGAAGTGGTTAGTTATTAGGAGGTCATTCAAAATCGAGATATAAATTGCCCGACTCACCAAATTCTTGCTAGTTCATATCTTAAACCTTTTTTTTTCCTGGCCAAACTTGCAAGAATCTAATCGAGATATAGATCTTCCGTAGTCTCTTTTTAACACCTTAAACTGTTTGTCCCAATAATTATTGGTAAGAAAATAAATCATATTACCAGAAAAAAGCAGTAGAGTATTTTATATATGCACACACATGTGGATATATATGATATATGAGATGTTAAATTCATTGTAAATAGATGAAAACAAGAAATAAGTCATACATAGAAATGAAGAAAAATAATATATATAAAAACAGAGGAGAAGTTTAACTAAAATAAGTGAAACTAGCCAGCATAACCTCATGATCCTTGGTAATCTAATTGTCATTGCTTAGAATCTGCCCCATTATTTTCTTAGGAGAAACAAAAGTTGGGGTATGAAGAAACCAACTAGTGCCTAAAGTTTCAGATTTTGATAGACGTCTTTTCTCCGGATCATAAAAATAAATTATATCGTCAACATCTGACACAATTAATCGACCATCACTCAACACTTTTATAGGTTCCAAACCATTGTAGTAGGAATGATCAACCCAATCCTCGAGTGCAGAATAATCGATTTCCCATTTTTTAGTCCAAGAATTCTCCCTCATGTACTCTTGCATCACCCATACCTCCACAATACCAACATCATCAATGTCTGTAGTGACAATCAAACAATTCTCAAAAACCCCCAAATGACTCAAATTATTTGAATCAGCAACCGGAGGTTGCGGAAACGATACAAACTCTTCAATTTCAAGGTTAAAACAAAAAATCACAGTCTCAGTCTCACCTGTGTGTTCTATCTCGACAAGATAATGAACTGCACCATTAACAACACGTGTTTCTCCGGCCCACGTCTCGTCGATATAAACATTACAAACCTCTCTCCATGCAGGCGTTCCAAGCGTGTATATCTCACACCTTTTTGACACCACCTTATTCGCATTCGATGTCCTCCTGGATAGTAACCTGAAGAGCTTGTATTGACTTGTTTTTGGACAAAACCCGAAAGCAAACTCTTCCTCATCATCATCTCCCATAGAGAATCATTGGTAGGTGATGGAAGGACAACATATTCTTTTATGACAGGATTGTATACGTACAATGTACCTTCATCATCTAAATTTGACAAACAAATCAGTCCGTTGGCTGATTCAGTTTCTATACAGAAATCGATGTAAGTACTATCGGGGTTTGGCAACTCTTTTGGAGTAGCAAAAACTAGGAGGTTTTCGCGAGCCATTGTAGGACTCTCGGGTGGGAGTAGGGTAAATATATTCGAGTCTTCCTTAATGTAGCACAAGAATTTGTCGTCTGGAGATAATGTTGAAAGATGAAGATGTGCAAAGTAGGGTTGCAAGATTAATCTCCTCCATGTCTTGCACACTCTCATGCAATCGATGATGGATCTTGTAGGCAACTTGAGAGTGATTTCGATTATAATGTGTGATGGTAGCACTTGAAATATATTATTTTTGAATGCCAATTGTTGTAATCTTTTCTTGGATGCTTTTCTTCTTCTTCTTCTTCTTCTTTTTCTCCTCTTTTGGCTGCTGCCAAGTTTCTTGGGGTTTGCCATATTGTATCAAGTCCAAAACATAATGCCTCTATTATAATTAATATATGAGCAAGTTGTAGTAGGTTTCCTTTTACTCTTTCACTTCCCTATACGTTTTGTGTTTATTCAACTCCTTCTACTAGAAGATTTTGTTTTGGTTGAAGACTAAAATAACTCAAACTCCAAGTCATAGAGTTTAGACTGAAATTATTTTTGTTCTACGGTTTGTTGGAGATATGATCCAAAATCTCTTATCAAGTCTTGCTGATAATTAGGAGTTGAAGGGTTTTTAGTTTGTTGAGTTTTTCTAGCTAGTTGTTGAGGTTGTTTCTAGTTAGTGCATTAGCAAGTAATCAGATTCAATAATATTAGTTGGTTAGTGGGTTAGTGATATGATAATTGTTTGTAGGAGGTTGTTAAAGCTATTGTATAGTCTATTTAAAGAGAATACAACAATCATTCTCAATTTCATCTTGTTGTTTCCTGCAAACTGATACAGCAATTCAATTACCTTCATTCCTCAAAACGGTTGACCCCAATAAGATATGGTCGACCTTAGACATTGGAAAATACATATTTTTATTCTATATGGCAAATCGTTGTAGTTTCACCGTCGACCAACAGTCACTAGACCTAGATGAAATATTTGTCGGCCTTATTTTTATCCTAATGTTTGAATACTCAATAAGGTAAATATAATATAAATTTTGTACGTTATAGTTAGGATCCTTCAATAGGTTATAGGCCGGGACTGAGCATATTTAGGATCCTATTGGGGCTTTGTTATGTTCACTGGTGTGATGTAGCTGGCCAATCGGGTTTGCTATTTCAGGATCTTACGTACGATTTCACTACCCCCATGTTGCTTAACTCTATTTAGCTGATACTACCCCAGTTTCAAAATAAATGTAGTTTTGGAAATTCTCACAAATATTAAAGAAAGATGTTAAACGACTTTCTTATTCTCAGATAAAAAACATAAAACTCATCGTTACTAGCAGATTACTTGTAGAGTTATATCTTCAATTGCAAATATGCTCAATCTTGCCTATATATATAAGCACAAATAGTCTTTCACTTTCTTGTGAATTGTAATTTGCATATTTCCTATTTTTCTATTTCTTAATTTTTACTGTGATCAATTGTATTCCTTGTCATATTCTGTTTCCTAATTTTCACGGGTCTTTGTCATAAGAATAAATCTTACTAAAATACAACAAATTAAACTGTCCGACCATCACTTGATAATTTGATATATATGTTCCAAGAAGTTCAATTGGATCGGACTTAGTGCTATATATGAATGTTCCAAATTTTAGACGAAACCTTATGTACAAAATAGTGTGGCAGTCTACTTAACAAATATATATTTCAAATTTTTACGGTAAATATATCATTTTGTACGATATTTGATAGGAGAACAAAAAAAACAAATTCACTGTCAATGTATGAAAATGTGTGCCTTGAAAAGAAAATTAAATATAAAATCTAGAAACCACTACAAAACTCATGACTAAAATAAACCAAACTAGCGTTACCTATACCTCCTTTTACTTGTTTCTTTTCTTTTTCTTGACCCGTTTCCTCTTTTTTTTTTTTTTGGTAGAAAAAAAAACAAGAGAAACAGCAAAAAGAAACAAAAAGCCCCAAGGCCCTCAGCCGCCGGCTGCAGCCACCACACTTCTCAGCTTGGAAACACTTCTGGCGTCATCTCTGACTAAATCCGCCACCTGATCCGGCACAGTTCTATAAGTCATCCACTGGCCATCTTGAGCAAACCCCAGATTTGCCAGGCCATCAGCAACCGAATTACCTTCTCGGAACCCATGGACCAAATCCACACTCCACTCACGATGAAGGAGACACCGGATGTCTTCAACCAAGGTCTCAACGGTCCAGCTCCCAGTGTCCGATCCCAAGATCAAATCAACCACAATTTTAGAATCAATAACCGTCTTAACTTTCCTCCAACCTCCATCCCAGGCCGCCTGAAGACCTGCCCGAAGTCCATTCATTTCAGCAACAAAAGCCGAGCAAATACCCAACTTACCCGAGAAGCCAAGAAGCCACCTGCCATAGTTGTCTCGAATAACCCCGCCGCAAGCCGCTGGACCCGGGTTGCCCTTACTCGCCCCATCAGTATTAAGCTCAACCCAACCCTCAGGTGGCGGAGTCCAAGTGATCGGAATAACCATTCTATGTTTCTCTAAACCAGGCCTCACATAAAAGGCTCTGTGAACCACCCCAGCTTCATAAAGAACAGCAGTAGGCCAATTTAAAGGAGGAATGAAGCCAGGTTGTAGAAGTTGGGCACACCTCCACTTCCAACAAAGCCAAAATCCCGCTCCAAAAATGCATCCCCAGTTCAATTCCCTAATCTTCATTTTAGCTAGACCCAAATTCCATTCCAGCTAATCCAGAGTATTCAGCGAAAAGAAACGAGCAGTGAGACTCTGAGGAACTAAGCTCAACCACATCCGTTTAACAACATCACAATCTCGAAGAAGATGTAAATCTGTCTCAACTTGGGATTGGCAGCGAAAACAGAGGGGACTCGCTGCCAAGCCCCGGCTGAAACGTAACAGAGATGTATGGAGTCTGCCATGTTTCACCAGCCAAAACAAAAAAAAGCCATTTATAGGGTCCCTTGAATTTCCAAATATGAGACCAAGTCCCAGAAGGAGAAGAAGAGAGAGTATTAATGTAATCATATGCAGATTTAACTGTGTACTTACCCGACTTGTGAAGCATCCAAACAACTCTGTCCGGCGAAGCATTCCGAACCGAGATCGGGATACCCAAAACCAACTCCACTAAATCCCTAGGAAGCGTAGCTCGAACTAAATCAGCATCCCAACCCCCAGTCTCTTTGAAGAAATTCCTCACTTTGACATCTTGAGAAGATTCCAAACTCAGTTTCTCGCCAAGGGGACAATCACCACACCACCTATCTCGAAAGAAATCCACAATCTCCCCGTCCCCAATTCTCCAGCCAAGACCGGCCTCGAGTAAATTAGCACACTTAGAGACCCCACGCCAAACTTTACTAGCACCAGGTTTACAATTATTCACAAGAATAGCGCCCCCTTGCCCATATTTTTCATGAAAAAGACGAGCCCATAGCGAGTTCGGGGACATAACTACCTCCCAACAAACTTTTCCCAACATAGCCATATTGACAAAGTCCATTCTTCGGATACCCAGACCTCCTGCTTTTTTACTATTAGTGACCACATCCCAAGAGATTAGATGCAACTTCCTTGACTCTTCGGAGCCACCCCACAAAAACCTTCGATTCAAAGCATCAATTTTATTGCACACCGATCGTGGAAGCCATTCCGTTTGCATGATATATGTAGCCATAGACGAAGTGACTGACTGAATAAGAGTAGTACGACCCGCAATAGAAAGATGTTTAGCTTTCCATCCAGACAATCTCGACCTAACCTTATCCACAATGAAGTTGTAGTTTGCAACAGTGGGTTTGCAACAGTGCAGAGGGACCCCAAGGTACATGCCCAGATCATCAGTAGCCCTAATGCCCAAAACCGAGCCAATCCTGCGCTTCAAAGGGCCTTGGACCGATGGAGATGTGAAGAACTTTGATTTAGCGAGACTCACACACTGACCAGACATACTGCAAAACTCGTCCAGCACATTCTTGATAACGATTACCTGAGCATAAGATGCTTTCCCGAACAGCATGAGATCATCTGCGAAGAAAAGGTGAGAGATGCCTATACCGTTCCGGGTAATAGTCATGGGCGACCACGACCCTGTGCCAACCCTCTTCTCAATTAACCTGCCCAGTCTCTCCATGCACAAAATGAAAAGATATGGAGATAAAGGATCCCCCTGTCGAAGTCCTCGTTGTAGCTTAAAACTCTCGGAGACCGTCCCATTAAACAAAATTGCCATATCAACAGATCGGACGATGCTCATGATCAGCCGGGTCCATTGAAGAGGAAAATGAAAGAACATGAGAGTCTCTTCCAAAAAATCCCACGATATCCTGTCATACGCCTTCTCAAGGTCCAATTTAAGAGCCATAAAACCAGTCCCCTTTTTGCCGATACGAATTTTATGCATCAATTCCTGAGCAATAAGAATATTGTTTCTCGTAGATCTTCCCGGAATAAAACTTCCTTGATTTTCAGCAATTAATTCATTAAGCAACGGCCTAAAGCGATTAACCAACACCTTGGAGATAACCTTCAGCGGGACAGAGCACAAACTGATAGGTCTATACTGAGTGATGCGAATCGGGTTCGGAATCTTTGGAATAAGCACCAAGAGCGTTTTATTGAGATCTTCCGGAATTAAGCCCGTCTCAAAGCTGGAACTAACTAGATCAAAAATCGAGTGCCCAACATACTTCCAAAATTTCTGAAAAAAACCGGCTTGAAAACCATCCCAACCCGGAGCCTTCCAAGGCTTCATCTGAAAAAGAGCCAATCTCACTTCATCTAAGGAAATGGGAAGACAAAGCAGATTAGCCCCTTCCAAAGTCAAGGTAGCACCATCCCAAAAATTTTCCTGCAACCTGTCAAGCCCCGACTCCCGGTAAGCATTCCTAAAATGGTCCACCACATGAGCACGGAGAGCATCATCTCCTTCAATCCACACGTCTTCCTCGTTCTTCAACTTAATAATCTTCCCACTCCGACGCCTTTGAATGGTTGAGATATGGAAGAAGCTCGTATTCCTTTCCCCCAAAACCATGAAATCTCGCCGAGACTTCTGATGCCAGAACGTCTCCTCATTGTCCAGAATCCGTTCCAACTGATTTGTAAGATCTTCCTCCAGCTTAAAGAGCATATCATGGGGCTGATCTTGGAGTCTCCTTTGAATATCATCCAACCTGCGCAAAATGTTTCTTTTCTGAACAAAAATATTTCCAAAAGACTCTTTATTCCACTCAATAAGCCTCTCCTTAAGACCCAACAGACCAGCAGCCAAGGGCCTATTCCCGAGATCCATCCAAGTCGAGTTAACCACCCGATCCAACCCATCATGCGTAAGCCACATAGCCTCAAATCTAAAGGGCCTTGCACCTCTCACCCGAGTCGGAAACAGGGACAAAAGAACTGGACAGTGATCCGAGTGAACACGGGGAAGATGACGAACTGCAGCTTCCGGGAAAAGCAGTCTCCATTTATCATTCCCTACACATCTGTCCAATCTGCATAAAATCCGATGATGACCTTTCTGTTTATTCGACCAAGTAAAGCGTTGACCTGCAAATCCGAGGTCCAGTAAATTCCCAGCATCTAACCAGTTACGAAAAGTAGCAATACGATTACTATCCACTCCTTTACCCCCCAGTTTCTCTCTCTCAAGGGCCACCTCGTTCATGTCCCCACACACCAGCCAAGGAACATTCATACTAGAAGCAAGAACTCGGAAGGCTTCCCAAAATTGTTTTCGAATAGTCCATTTCGGATTAGCGTAAACACAAGAGAGCATGAAGCTATGCTTACCTGAAATCGATATCACAAGATGAACAACTTGATCAGCCAGGCCTCCCAAAGACACCGACATTGTATCAGAATTCCATAAGCACCAAATTCCACCCGAACGACCCGCAGCTTCCGATCGGACCCAATGGCTGAACCCCAATTTTTGACAAACTGATTCAGCCTTTGCCCCACTGATACGGGGCTCAAAAATTGCAAGCAAGCTGACTTTATTCAACCGAATTAATTCTTTAACAAACCGACTTTTTGTTAGGGATCCCATGCCCCTCGAATTCCAGAAAAGAAGAGACATAACTTACTGTTGAGGGGGAATTGCTGGAGAGGCCCCAATGCTCTCCAAAAATTTCTCGTCCACGATGAAACGCATCTCTTCCCCATCTCCGTCGATTCCCACCAGCAACCTCTGACCCGGGCTAAGACCAGACGCCGCCAGTCGAACGGAGTCAAGAACCATGGCCGAATCCGGTGGGGAAGTCAAAACCGGCCTGACCGACGCCGCCGGAAGCTGCACCGAGTCCCTTCCGCCACCCAATTTTTCCACTGTTCCGCGCCTGGGGTTACTCTGGCTACCCTTCCCACTCTCAGCACTTGCTCGAATGTTCCTACCCACAGCAACCTTATCTCTTAACTGAGAAGAAGAAGCCAAAGGAGTAGTGGGCCTAGCATGATTGGGCCTCCCACCTTTAATGGGCCCAATGTTTGAATCCATCCCCTTGGGCCCAGAATCAAAACCTGTGCCATCCACTCCCATAGGCATTAAATTATTATTCACCTCATGCCCCTTCATCAGCCCAACTTCACAACCATCAACTTCCATAGTATTATCATCTTTTAAAGAAACCAGGGCATCAAACCTTGATCCCTTTCCAGCCGACAGATCTGCGTTTCCCGTCATCGGTCCTCTTCGGCCATTTGGCGTAGCACGAGGTCCCAGTTTACGAGCCCCTCGTCTCGGAACCATCATCCAGTCACCAAAAGCAGCACCCTCCATCCTTTTTTCAGTCACGCTCGTCTTCGAACTTGTCACCTGATGCTGACTCGGCAAGGCACTACCAACCTCAGCAACAGAGCTGGTTGGGGTGGGACCGGTTTCATGCCGAGAGGGGGCTTCCGGCAGAGGTGGCGCCTCCATAATTTCCGGTTGGGAAGAAGAAAGAGGCCTCAACACAGCTTGGTCCACTGCACTAGCCTCTGCCACTTTAGCCTTCGCAAACATACAACTGTTATTTCTATGTCCTGCCCTGCCGCACGTAAAGCATATCATATGAAGACCTTCATAGGCCACTGGTTGCCAAAATTCGTCCCACCATATCTTAGCCACCAAAGGCTTGCTAAGGTCCACCTCAACACAAACTCTCGCAAATTTAGCTTTGGAAGCTGATTTAGAATTCATGTCAACTTTCAATGGTCTACCAACAAAGGAGGCAGCTTCCAGCAGCAAGTCCTCTTCAAAGTAGTTGATTGGTAATTCCGGGAACCTAATCCAAACCATCGTTTTATCAATCGAATCCAAGCTAGGCCTAAAATCTGGAACCCATTGACGGACTATTAAGTAGTAACCAAAAATCATCCATGGACCTCCTTCCATAGCAAACTTGTAATCATCAAACCATTGGAACTTAGCCACATAATAGCCATTCGCCAGAGAGATGAGCTCAAAGTCTCCTTTCGGATGCCATAATCTGGTTATACGATCCATCATCGCCCTCCATCCCAAAGAGCACCCCAGAAGTTTGACTATAAGACAGTCCCTCCATTGATCACTCAATTTCTCTTTTCGTCTAGCCGGAATCTTAAATCCCGGGCAGCCGTCCTTAACAAGGCCTTGAAGAGGATCTTCAATAGGAAAACGTTCTTGCAACTGCTTGAGATGTGCTTCCTTTTCCTGATTAACTTGCAGCAACTTATCTCTGAAAGAAACTGGCTCCGTCTCTACTGGTAAATCATCCAAATGCTCAACACCCTCCTGAGCATGACCATCACTTTCACCTGCAAATTGCATGCCCTCAATCATACCCCCTTCCAGCATAACTATGTCCTCTTGCAACGTGGCTTTCGCTTTCTTCGTCGACCTTTGCAGTAGGTCGGTCTCCTCCGGGGAAGGACCCACTCCATCATCGGCTGGAACCCTCGAACCAACAGCTGCAGCAGTCATCGCGCCGTATTCCCCGAAAATACCCGAACTTTGAAATGACACTTATTTTAAGACGAAACGCAAAGTCGAAAGAAAAAAAAATTAAAATATTCAACACATAATATGCATGTCACATACCAAACCAAAATTAGCAAATTTTCGTGTTATTATGTCTTCAATGTTATTTTCAAGTGCTTGAGCTTTTTGACCCAAAAAGTTCACATTTTTCTCAAAATGGACCCTTCTCCGACCACGACCCTCCTCCGATCACACCATTTCTCCACGTTTCGCCGGAAACCCATTTCTCCGATCAACCGCCCCTTTCAACCCATTTCGCTCCGGCAGAAGCAGAGCCCGAAAAACCCGGCGTTGACTCGCCTGACCGTCACGGCCCAGCAAAAATCCGTACACATTGAAGGCGTGAGCAAGGAACTGAACTCGATAGCTTCTCGGAACTTAGATTTTGCCTACACTCGCAGACAGGTCCGATCGGCTTTCGCGGAGGTGCAACAACAGCTCGATCACTGCTTGTTCAAGGTTGGTTGATTTGGTTCTCGGATTTGACTTTTTGTGATCGTTTGGTTTGTTTTCTGTGACTGATCGATTTGTTGGTGTTTTTTGTGAATTTGGTGTGTAGATGGTTCCGAGTGGGATCAGAACTGAAGAGGTAAAGTGATGTTGATTTTGAATTTGTTTTACTTTGTGTATATATGTATGTGTGATCTGGCTTATGGCTTGTTTGTTTGCTGAGAAAATGCGAGAAAATGGGTAGATGGAAAAATTAGGAATTGACTTTTGCTTGTTGGTTTTGTACTTTTGTTAGTGGTATGAGAGTGTTACTGTAAGAGATGTTTCTGTAAAAATATGTATATGTATGTATGTATGTGCATATGATCTTGCTAGTGCCTTGTTTGCATGCTGAGAAAATGCGAGAAAATAGGTAGATGGAAAAATTAGGAATTGACTTTTGTTTGTTGGTTTATTAGTGGTATGAGTGTTACTGTAATGGAGGTTTCTGTAAAATTTTAGATGTGTGATCTTGCTAATGCTTTGTTTGTATGCTTAGAAAATGCGAGAAAGTAAGGTTTTTTCCTTGTTTATGAGCTATATCTGCAACGTAAGAGAGGTGATTAGTTGATTTGAGAAATTGACTTTTGTTTGTTGGTTTATTAGAGGTATGAGAGTGTTACTATAAAAGTACACACACGTATGTATGATCTTACAAATGCGTCGTTTGTATGCTGAGAAAATGGTTAAATGGAAAAAATAGTTTTCTCCCCTCTGTTTATGAGTTATATCCGCAACATATGAGAGGAGATTACACATTAGTTGATTTAGAATTGAACTTTTGTTTGTTGTTTTATTATTCGTATGAGAGTGTTTCATAAAATTATCTGTGTCTGTATTAAATGTGTATGATCTTGCTAATGCCATGTTTGTATGCTGAGAAAATGAAAGAAAATGGGTAAATGGAAAAATTAGTTTCTTCTTTCTTATTCTCTGTTTATGAGTTATATTTGCAACCTAAGAGAGGCGATGAGTTGATTTGAGTATTCAACTTTTGTTTGTTGGTTTATTAGTGGTATGAGAGGAACTCGAAGGGATTGGAGATTTTCTGTAAAAGCTGGTTGCCGAAACCGGGTGTTGATATGAAAGGTGTTTTATTTTTCTGCCACGGATACGGTGACACCTGCACTTTCTTTTTTGAAGGTTTGTGATTGTCTCTTCGAGAAATTTGCTTATGATATGTGTAACGAGTTTCGGTGCTCAAATCTTGGGTTAGGAATTTCAGGTATTGCCAAGCAAATTGCTGGTTCCGGGTACGGTGTTTACGCAATTGACCATCCTGGTTTTGGTCTATCTGATGGATTGCACGGTTACGTCCCAAGATTTGACGATTTAGTTGATAACGTTATCGAAAACTACACCAAAATACAAGGTTTGTATTTTCGAGTTTCGACTTATCTTATAAGTTACAACCATTGTTAGTTTGTTACCATCCTTTTGTACTTCATTTCTTGCACCGGTTTTGTTATTGAATCTATTAAATGTTGTGAATTGTAGGAAGACCCGAACTGAAAGGGCTTCCCCGCTTTTTATTGGGACAGTCTATGGGCGGAGCTGTTGCTATCAAGACTCATCTAAAGGCGCCGAGTCTATGGGATGGAGTAGTTCTCGTAGCTCCAATGTGTAAAGTAAGCCCATCCACGGTTCTATCGCTCTATTGTTTTATTTAAGTTTTCTATGCATTGAAAGTTATTAGCTACCACCGAATGAGTAGATCAACTATCACGGATTTGTTCTAGCTTAACATGAGGACCGGGGTTCGAGTCCTAGGGAATGTAGTTACTTTAAAACTCGATAGAGATAGTTTTGCCTCCCTTGTGGCCCTACCCGGACTTAATTCGGATTATCCGGCGCCCAATATGGTGACAACATTCTCAATATGCTTTTTGATAATGAGCGCCGGTCTCAATGTTCAAAATTTCATGGTCTTTGAACTTTCGTGTTTAGACCCAAAATGGTCCTTAAAACTTTTTGAACCCAAAACAGTCCATGAACTTTTGATATAAGCTCTAACGGAAATGACCATTTTGGGTCCATATTTGAAAATTCATGAACGATTTTGGGTTAAAAAGAGAAGTTCAAGGACCAAATTGGATTTTCTTTACCTTTCTTATCGTCATGCCAAAATTGACGGAAAAACTAACGGAAGTTAACGTTAGTGACCATGTTGGCATAAAATTAGTTCAGCGACCAAATTGGTTCGATTCGGGGACTATTTTGATAGTTTAACCATGAAAATTAGCTGACCTTGAGTTACTGCTAAGATTGCAGAGGACGTGACGCCTCCAGCTGCAGCTGTGAAGCTATTAACCATTGTATCGAAACTTCTCCCGAAAGCGAAGATTGTGCCTCAGACGGATCTAGCTGAGCTCGCCTTCCGGGATCTGGAGAAAAGAAAATTGGTAAATATCCCGATCTTTGTTTCTCGCTTGTGATGCTATTTTGAATCATTAAATTCGAAAATGCTTTCGAGTATTATTTAGTCATTAGCATTGTAACATTGCTTGCTCTTTTCTTGTTTAGGCTGTTTACAATGTTATCTGTTACAATGACACGGTCCGAGTAAGAACTGCTGTTGAACTTTTGAAGGCTACGAACGACATCGAGAAAAATGTGAATAAGGTCAGTTTCTGGTCTCGTTTGTGCTCCATTTAGTTTTGCATTAGAGTTTGCAATTCGTGCGTGCGTGTCGTGTTCATTTCATGTTGAAAGTTAATACAAACCCGACATGTTTAACACATTTCACCAAATGGACTTGATTGACACGACACGGGCACGACCTACCACGTTTGGCTCGACAAGACCAACATGTTCATTTGACATATCTATGTGAACCAACTAGGTTTGTTTCGGGGTTACTTTACAATTATAACCCCTAAACGGCATGAATACAAAACTAATGAGCCCAAACACGCTTATTTCGTGTTGTGTTCATGTCATGTCACGTGTTGAGGCCCGAATTGCTAGTTTCATTTTTGACCATATCTAGAGGTACATACATTGCAGGTATGTTCACCATTGCTGATCCTTCACGGCGCAGCGGATAAGGTTACGGATCCACAAGTGAGCAAGTTCCTCTACGAGAACGCCTCGAGCAAGGACAAGACGCTGAAGCTCTACGATGACGGGTTTCACTGCATTCTCGAGGGAGAGCCCGATGACCGGATTTTCAAGGTTCTCGGGGATATTACATCCTGGCTCGATTCGCGTTGCACGGGAAAGTAAAAACTTTTCGATCTTCTTATGCATGATGGTGCATAGTTGGTAATGAACTTATAGGAAAATTGTATCTCTCTTCATCATTTGAGTTTTTCAATAATATCACAAAATAAGAAGGTACTTTCATTTTTTACCAATGAAACCATTTGCAATTTTAGTAAGTATACAATTATTTCGGGACAGATGAAGTAATTTTCTTTTGAATCGGCGTTGCAAAGAATGTCGCGATCTTTTAACCTTTGCGTATAGTCGATAATTTGAATCCGAACCTGCGGAGACCCGAAACTCGACGCACATTTGAGAGTCCGGGTCAAGTCGAGTGAAAAGAACTTAAAACCCAAAAGGTCACCTTTACTTTAAAGCATGTTAAAATGTAGAGCCGATAGTTTAGACCCGAACTCCTAAATACCCGAAAGTCAACTAAAACCGACCAAAACCGACCAATTTTCAGGTCGGATGTTTCATGTGAAATTATGAATTGGGTCGGGCAAATCTCACAAATCTGTAAATTTTACATGCAAAATCCACAACCCGAGCAAATCTGTACTCTTTTACATGTCGGGTTTGGATCATAAATATTCACTCTGAACCCGAAAATAATCCGATCTGAAACTCAAATTGATTCTTTCTCCTAAAAAGCAAAATAAGTAAGAAAATATGTTACAAATCCTTCAATCAAATACGACGTCGTTTGTTGAAGAAACAACCACTTCTCTTAGAAAGTGGAGTACAGAGGTAGCTTCTCACAGAATTGACCTTCACTACCAAACCGATCAGAGAGAGAATCGTCCATTTCAGGAGCGTAAGAGACGATGTCACTCTTGAATCAGCTCTTCAATAGAGGGGTTTTCGGTGCAAAATGGTTAGTTTTTGTCTTCTGAATCTGTAACTCAATTTCACTTCGTTTCGCGTCTGATTCATAGCTTAATTTGTATTAACATTGAAATCGATCGGTTTGTGCTCATTGTTTGTGATGATTGAATCCATAATAAGCTCCTGTTGTTCAATTTTATGTCAATTTCTCTTTTCTTGTGATCACACATGTATATGTATGTATACATTTATTCATTTTTGTTTTAGCTGATTTCATGTTTCTGCCAGATGCCCAGTTCTCATAATTGAATTTTTGAAAATGGGTTTTAGTACAGTTGATATATTACATATATATATAGATATATTCATACATACATGTAAGTATGTATATTCATTTATGATTTAGCTAATTTGACGTTTCTTCCAGATGCCCAATTCTCACAATTGGATTTTGGAAAATGGGTTATGGTAAAGTTGATATATTACACACACACACACATATATATATACATATGTATATGTGTACATGTATGTATGTATATTCATTTATGTTTTAGCTAATTTGATGTTTCTTCCAGATGCCCGATTCTCATAATTGGTTTTTGGAAAATGGATTTTGGTAAAGTTGATAAATCACACACACACACACACATATGTTTGTATGTGTACATGTAAGTATGTATATTCATTTATGTTTTAGCTAATTTGATGTTTCTGCCAGATGCCCAATATTCATTTATGTTTTAGCTAATTTGATGTTTCTGCCAGATGCCCAATTCGGCAATTCTCGTAATTGGATTTTGGAAAAGGGGTTTTAGTAAAGTTGATATATTTATGCTTTAGGTGATGATTGAATCCATAATAAGCTCCTGCTGTTCAAATTTATGTCAATTTCTCTTTTCTTGTGATCACACACATATATGTATGTATACATGTAAGTATGTATATTCATTTTTGTTTTAGCTAATTTGATGTTTCTGCCAGATGCCCAATTCGGCAATTCTCGTAATTGGATTTTGGAAAAGGGGTTTTAGTAAAGTTGATATAGTTATGCTTTAGGTGATGATTGAACCCATAATAAGCTCCTGTTCTTCAAATTTATGCTAGTTTCTCTTTTCTTGTGATCACACACACACACACATATATATGTATGTATATATGTAAGTATGTATGTTCATTTTTGTTTTAGCTGATTTGATGTTTCTGCCAGATGCCCAGTTCTCATAATTGGATTTTGGAAAATGGGTTTTGGTAAAGTTGATATATTTGTGCTTTAAGTTCCGTGAACTGTGAATATTGGAGTCTCATTAAAGTCCTGCAACTTCTGTTTATTATGCTTTAGTTGAATGAATGTGAAGTGGTTTGATCAAGTTTTTGTTTATGGTTTTCATGGATGTGCTGTTGTTATTGATGTTTATGGTGGTTTTGTAGCAAAACGTCATTGAACTTGGCGATTTCGCGCATCAAGTTGCTGCAAAACAAGAGAGATGTTCAGCTCAAATTGATGCGTAAGGAGATCGCCCAATTCTTGCAAACTGGCCAAGAAGCAATAGCTCGTATACGGGTACTCTCTCAAAGCACAATCTGTTTGTTTGGCAACATTTTCTTTTAACATTTTGAAGATTTGAAAATTTTAATGTTTGTGCTAATTTTGGGGCTAGGTGGAGCATGTTTTTCGCGAACAGAACGTATGGGCTGCGTATGAGATATTGGCATTGTTCTGTGAGTTTGTTCTTGCTCGCGTTCCCATCATTGAAAGCCAGCGGTATGTACATATCTCTAGTTTCCGATTGTTTGTAAGTCTATTTAGAATAGAGACGGGTTATGTATGAGGTGCATAACATCCCATTTGTGATTGTTTATGGCTTGTTTCGAGAAGCATGTAACAAACAACACCGACTTGCTGATATACCATACGTTTAAGAGAGAGAGAGAGAGATGACCAAAATGCCCCTTAAACGTGCTCAAAATGAAAAAATTCGGCCCTAGGAACTCAGCAGAGCCTTGTGGTATTGGTCGCTGGCCTGTTATGCTCAGATTGTGCGAGTTTCAGCTAAATTCGTTTTAAAGTGTTGTCTTTTGATGAGGATAATATGGACCGAGTACCCGTGTTTTCTATTCTAGACTAATGAACCCAATCGATCTTTGACCGTCTCGTTCAATGTAACAGGGATTGCCCTGCAGAACTCAGAGAAGCAGTTGCAAGCATAATATTTGCAGCACCGAGATGTTCAGATTTGCCGGATTTGTTGCAGATCAAGAATTTGTTCACAACAAAATACGGGAAAGAATTCGTCTCGGCCGTGTCCGAGCTCCGTCCCGACTCCAGCGTCAACCGTGCAGTTAAATAGCTATATTTTACAATGTTGTTTCACACGAGTGATATTGCCAGAAATAACCTTGTTGTCATGTGTGCAGATAATTGAAAAACTTTCAGTTAGTGCTCCACCCGGAGAGGTAAAGCTCAAGATATTGAAAGAAATTGCTCGAGAGTTCAATGTGGAATGGGACTCGTCGAACACAGAAGCTGAATTCAGTAAAAAGCACGAAGATCTACTGGTACTCTTGCTATCAATCGATTACGTTCTTTCTTTGATTGTGTTATTTCTTTAATCTCCCGAGGTGCAGTTTTTATTCTTCACATATGCTCCATTTGTTCTAAAATAAGTGTCCGCTTATCTTGGGGGTATTTTTGGTAATTCACGCATAACTAGCTGACCGAGAAGGAAAGTAGACAGTTTTTTTTCTTCAAATATGCTCCATTTATTCTATAAATATGAATATTGTATGAGAATAGAGTCATCTTTTGGTGAGAGGCATTGTTGTTATCGGGGAAATAGAGCTGACAATTCGGGTTTTGGGCCAAGGTCAGTTTTTTATTCGGGTTTAGGTTGAAAAGACCTAACCCGAGTGTACATGTGCCTTTGCGGGTTGTCGGTTTTACATAGAAAATGCACGGGTGAGTGTGGTTTGTCTGATCCGACTCGCAATTTCTCTACTGTAAACCCATCCCGAAACCAATCTATCTAGTTTATGCGTTGACCCTAACCTGTTAAAAATGCAAATCGGATTTCATGTATCCTCAGGTTCGGGTCTAAATGAATTGCATCTTTTCTTCTTGTTCTTTCAGAATCAAGAACTCTCGTTTTCTAAGCATCGCCTTTTGACGTTTCTGTAGGGTGGATCAAAGCAAATTTGCAGTGAAGTTACGCTTCCACTCTCTCCCAACAGCGAGGCTTCTCGTAAACCTTCACATTCGAACGGAACACATCCCGTTACACCTACAAGCAATGCGCGGGAAATTCAACAACTACACAAAGCTCCCATCTCTACCACGAGAACTCCATCGTCGGGTTCTGCAGAAACCGACGAACCACTAGCGAACGACGCTAGTCCCCGACCTTGCGACGTTCTCGAGAGAGCTCGAGTGGCTATCGCCGCCGCAGAGCGTGCATCCACGGCGGCCCGAGCAGCTGCCCAACTGGCAAATATGAAATTTGATTCATTCAAGCTTGAAAGTAAGTCTTCATAGAGCTTAGAGAAACATTGTGGATCTAAAAATAGTATATATATGTGTGTGTGTGTCATTGTGTCCCTAGAAATTGTTATGATCTAAAAAGAAAATAGAGTTCACTTGAAGAACACTATTCAAAGAATATGAATTGTTATTTTCGTATTAATACGTGTGAGGTAGTAAATGTGTTTTACATGTACCTGATGTGACTCTCGATTATGACATATGATAGAAGATTTATTTGATAAATTTATTATTTTTATTTTACTTTTTAATCCAATAAACAGAAACACATACATGACTGTTACATAAAAAAATCGATCGTGCTTCAAATGTATACATCACTAAAAAAATCTTTGTTGAATAATGATGTCATCATCGCCGCCCCTCCACCTCCGGCCTAGACCCATCCGACGGACCGCCACGTGTCAGCGGAGCACTGCGGTGGTGGTTGGTGTATAGCAGTGGTGGAGGCCGGTGGTATAGGTATGGTTGGTGCTGCAGGGGCGGCGTTGGTGGGAGGACGGTGGATGAGGTGGCGGCCGAGATCATCATTCTCGAAGGGTAGAGTGGTTGGTACGACGACTTGGTCGGATCTCTGGTGGCGACTGCCGCCGCCGGACCATAGACCGGTTGGGAGCTACACATAAAACGGATGATACAATGTTACACAAATAAATGAATAGTACTTAACAAAATATAAAAGAATAAATTAATATGAATTTGTATTATTATATAGGTTAAATCAAATATGATACCTTAATAAAAAGTAATTTATATTCAACTCAATTAATTTGTGAGCACGGAGTGTACAATTAGGTATGTAAATAACATGCAAGTTAATTTGATTAAAATAATCTGTACATAAATTTTGGATACTCGTATAATATCTATACATACTATAAAAGCAGGATCAAAAAAGAGGTTTATAATGCGTATTAGAGCGCCACCTCATCAAATCTTTAATTTTGGCCCAAGTTTTTTCATAATTATAAAATAACACATTTCCAAATTTAAATTGTTAAGATAAGGAAAGTCACGAAATCAAATTAAATATTTATTCAAAAACATATATATTATGTGTTCTACTACTTTAATTGCAATTTAACGGTATAAGTGATTCGTGTATAGTAATAAAATAAATAAAAAATTCGTGCAACGCACGAGACAAAACTAGTTTACTATAATTGTAGTATGTATTTTTCAAGATCTCCCTAGAATTTTTTACAAGTTGCTTAAAACTATTATAAGTTGTTCTACGATTCTTTTATTTTTCTTAGAGAAACCATTGAAAAGTAAAAAAAAAAATCAATTTTTTTTATGCTTCCTTGATTCGTTGGGAGAAATTCATAAGAAAATAACATTCGAAAAATTAAACGAATATTGATCATCACTTCCAAATCTTAGTAAATTAAGTTTCTTAAAACTCATTAGTATGCTTATTTATGTTTATTTTTAATTTTGTTGGTTTGATTCATGATTGAATTTTTTAAAATGTTATTGACATCTTTATAATTGTTATGTTCATTGTTGTGTTCATTGTTGTGGAAGTAAGAAAATAATTAGATAATGACTATCATGTAACATATATGTTTATTTTTTTTTTTTTATGTAATTGTAGCTTATAAAAAATTGGTGCAAATAGTTGTTTTTTTTTTTTTTTTTTGAAGGAAGTGCAAATAGTTGTTAGTGATTTAGTATCTCAACTAAAAAACCTACAAGGAAGAATGAAGATTTTGGGTAGCTAAATTATTTTTAGACAACTAATATATTTCTTAATTATTGAATATTTCTTTCTCATTTTCTAAAAAAAATATGTTTTGTAAAATTGGTGCAAGTAGATGTTAGTGATTTATGATCCAACTTTTGGATGTCTATGTTTCATT
>JAYMTK010000604.1:0-20706 GCA_036897405.1 Pelargonium myrrhifolium
TACCAGTCTTGGTCTTCATCACTTTATCATCTATATATATATATATATATATATATATATATAAATCCCCTATACAATAATATGCCCTAGCTAGATTAGATGCCATGGAGGAAATGGGAGACACAGATCAATATCACACTCACACCTCAGTCGCCGCCACAGCCACTACTACTGAAAATACTAAAGGTAATTAAGTAGGTTCATGACATATATATATATATATGTTTGTTCATAATTATGCGCTGTTTGGTGATTTGGGTTAATTTGTTATGTTACAGAGGTTATCAAAGGCGAGGACTCAAATTGTAGTCCTCAATTCACCCAAGACGAGGAAGAACTCATAGCCAGGATGTTTAACCTGGTTGGAGAGAGGTACGTAATTATATATGAGATTAACTACTATTATTATTATTATAATATCGATAATACCAACACTTCATGAGAGAAGTTTTAACCGTTCAGGTGGTCTCTAATTGCTGGGAGAATTCCAGGAAGGACGGCAAGAGAGATTGAGAAGTACTGGATTTCAAGGTCATCAACGTAGCTAGCTACTTAATTAGTTGGCTGCTTTCATTTATTGTACTTGTACATACATACTTGTAACTTTTTTACTACTATAAAACATATTTGAGATCTCTGACACTTTCTATGGCAATTGGCCTATTTGTGAACTCTGCAATGTTTATATAGTTACTACCTTGCCTCAACTGTGGCACCTGTAATTGTAAATGTATGGTCTGATCAACTACCAACAATCAACGGTTGATTCAAAATGTTTGTACAGAAACAAAGTTGGGTTTGTTCCAATTTTGTGCTAATATATCATTAGTATTAGTGGCAGGCACTAAGTTCAATACTATTATATTGACTCGTGCAGTGTTGTGCCTTGAAAAGTAAATGAATTTGCAAGCGGGGCCCACAAACTGGGTCATGACTTGCAACCCGAAACAAACACGAATTTAAGTAGATTTAAGTTTAATATTTGAGTTCATGTAGATTAACACAACCCGATAAAAAATCGGGTTGCATTTTTGTCAAATTCGTGTAGTTGAACAAGTTGTATAACCTATTGATTGAACCACCTATTTAAGAATACAGTTGTAACTTTTCATACATATTGTGTAAAAATTGACTCATATGAATCAAACGAGTCGTATATATATCAGGTCACGCCGGGTCAATATCAATTCATTTATTAAAATGTATCGGATTGATTTGTGTATCAATCCATTTATTAAAATGTATTGCATTGAGTCGTGTAATTTTGAATCCAATAGTTTTTAAACATATTAACTGTGTCAATTCGTTCATAAACGATTCATGTTTATGTCGTATTATTTAACCCATTTAATAATCAAATCGAATTTAAATAGACATGTTTAACAAAATTAAGTACTAAACAATATTTAGGAGAAATTACACAAAGCACCCATAAACTAGGCGTTTCTACAAATTGTACCCCTAAAGTTTGGTCTTTTACTTTAAGCACTCTTGAACTATCTAAAGATGTTTCCATCTTGAATGCCGTTTGTGGAAGGATAAAATGACCAAATTACCCTTCATTTTTTTATTTTCTTTATTTTCAAAATATAAATAATATTAAAAAAAAAAGAGAGAAAGAGATTCAAAATCACAGAACACCCACCTATCCTATCCTTCTTCTTCTTCTCCTACCATTTATTCTCTCTCCATCCCAATAGCAGCATCACAGTAGCACTCACCTCAATCTCCTCCGCCTATGGCAGCCGCGGGAGAAGAAGTGGGCTCGCTGGAGAAGAGATTCGCCTCGCCGTGAGCTCGCCTGCGTCTTCGTCGGGTCTCGCCGGCGTACGTCTTTGTCAGATCTCACGGTTGTTGTGGTTCTACTTAATTTTTTTTTATATGGTTGTTGTGGTTGTATACCTCAGTCCTCATGTAGTTTCTGATTGTAAGCAAATAATGCAAAAGCAACTTATGCTCAAGTTAATATAATAGATTTTGGAATGAAAATTTAGGGTTCCCAGTATTATTATATTTGAACATAGAATGTAGCATACTAATCGTATGATCCCTTTGGAGTGAAAATTTAGGGTTCCCAATTTTGTTACGAGATTTGTATATTTTTTAGATTTTTCGGTAAAATAATGAATTTTTCAGTAAGATTATGAACTTTTCAATGAAACTATAAACTTTTTGACGAAAATATGAATTTTTTGGCGGAATTATGAGTTTTACGGTGATGTGAAGAACATGGATAATGATAGCGTAGAAGATGAAAGAGAAGGGCAGTTTAAAATTTTCACAAAAAATTGGTTGAATAGTGATATTTTCCGTTAAGTTTAACTGACGGAAATATCTTTGAATAATTCATGAATGCTTAAAGTAACATATCAAACTTTAGAGGTGCCATTTATAAAAACGCATAGTTCAGAAATACTTTGTGTAATTTCTCCAGACATTTAACTCTCTACTGTCATTAACCGTGAACTCGAATTGTTGAGGGACTACACAACAAAAATGGTTTATTCAGCAATTTCAGACACTTGTTTATTTATTTACATGGGCCTCTGACTTAGCCCAGCCCATCAATCCAACCCTACTTCAAAACTCCCAAAGTTCCTCTTTTTTCGTCTTCTTCGCATCTCTGTACTCTCCTTCTGAGATTTTAGAGAGATTTTAGCTCAAAACACAGCTGCAATGGAGTTCGAGAAGAGGAAAGCGGCAACGCTAGCGTCACTCAGCTCCACAGTGACAGACAAATCGCCAAAGGGCTCTTTGGACACACCCATCATCCCCCTCCTAGAAGCCATCAACCATCACCCTTCCTACTTCACCACCAGCTCCTGCTCCGGTCGCATCTCCATCCTCTCCCAGCCCTCACCCACTTCCAATCTCCCCAAGAAGAAGGCCCGAGGAGGCTCCTGGCTCTTCGTCTCCCACGAACTCGCCGACCCCGACTCAGTCCTCTCCCTCCTCTTCCCCTCCGACCCGGATCCGGAACCACCAAGCCCCTGTGATTTGGTCTTCCGCTTCGAGCCTCTCATTATCGCCATTGAGTGCAAGGACCTCTCTTCGGCCCAGAGTCTGGTGGCGGCTGCGATATCTTCCGGGTTTCGTGAATCGGGTATTACCAGTGCTAGTAAGCGGGTGATTATAGCTATCCGGTGTTCGATACGGATGGAGGTGCCGTTGGGGGATACCGAGAAGCTTATGGTGTCCCCGGAGTATGTGAGGTACCTTGTGAAGGTGGCTAATGAGAAGATGGAGGCCAATAGGAAGAGAACTGATGGGTTTTTTCTGGCGTTGCGGGGTGAGGGTTTTGCAGGATCAGCTGTGGATGATATTGGAGGTCCAGTTTTGGTGAATGGTGGTGAGGAGTGTGGTGACTGTAATGGTGGACAGGATCATGATGATGGTTCAGAGAGAATAGAAGCTAATGCCAATTCAGGTAAAATGGAGTAAAATGATACGTATCTGTTCAGCTTGGGCTGTGTTTGAAAGATTGAACTTTTTTTAACAATCTTCTCCTAGTCATTCTATGTCACTGTTTTTTAGTTGGTTTCATATTAAAATGACAAAGATTAGTTGAGAATCATTTCATTTGTCTTTTATGTCTCTCTTTTTCACATTTGATTTGTATCTATCATTGCACTAATTGCATCTGTTTTGCAAAGTATTTGAAAGGTTATATGCAGCATACATATAAAAGTTAATTTTTGAAATTCTAGCTAGAAGTAATTTCTGCTGCCAGTTTTATTTGTTCGGTTGTATGCTTTGTTATATACAAATTACACAAACAACATCACAGTTTACTTTTAAAGATTTTAGCCAGAACTTTAGGGAGGACTGATATATGATATTCGGTAATATGTGCATTGCTACTCAAATGTGACAAATATACATGCAGAACCTTAGTAGTACCATTACATACTAATGTATGTTCATTGCAGGACAAATTTCCTTATAATGTGACCGCAAGTTTGAGTCTTTGAATCATTGGCAGGGTCGGTAGGAGTTCCCAGTTGCAGTCTATCTATTGCTCAGATGTCGATTATTGGTGAGTCTCTGGAGAAGCTTTTCCTGTGGGGTCACTCATCTTGTACAATGGATAATGCATTTCGGCAAGTTCTTATATTTGGTGGTTTTGGAGGCTTGGGAAGACATGCACGTAGGAATGATTCTTTTATGCTTGATCCATTGCGTGGAAGATTAGAAGCAGTTAAAGTGGAGAGTGCTCCCTCTCCACGCTTGGGTCACACAGCTTCTTTGGTAGGAGATTGTATGTTTGTAATTGGAGGACGAGCAGATCCTGTCAACATTCTGAATGATGTATGGGCCTTCAGTACAGCTAAGAAGGAATGGAAATTATTAGAGTGTACAAGTAGTGTTTTCCCTCCTAGGTGATGCTTTTAGTGCATTTATTCGTCCTTTATTGTTTAACCTCTGTGTCATAATTTTGCATCACTCGTTTCAGCGCCTTGCTTTTGTAGTAATTTTTCTTTGCTGCTAAAACACTTAAGATAAGCTAATGGTCAACTTAGTCGGAAGTCAATGTATTGATGCCAACAATTTCACCTGCGCTCTGTTCTCTTGAATTTTTTATGATAGATTCCTTAGTTTGTAGTGACATCTTATCCATAAGCATTAAATTAATATCCTTTTACTGCTGTATGTTTGTCACACAGGCATCGACATGCAGCCACGGTGGTTGGGTCAAATATATACGTATTTGGTGGACTAAATAACAATGCGATCTCTTCATCCCTGCATGTGCTGGATACGGTCAATCTCCAATGGAGAGAGTTACTGGTTGATGGAGAATGGCCATGTGCCCGCCATTCTCACTCAATGGTAACATATGGTTCAAAGATATTCATGTTTGGAGGGTTTAATGGTGAGAAGGCACTAGGAGACTTGTATAGTTTTAATATTCAGACATGTCAATGGAAGAAGGAAAAGACAACAGGAAGAAGTCCAAATGCAAGGTTTTCCCACTCAATGTTTGTGTACAAAAATTATCTCGGAGTCGTTGGTGGTTGTCCCGTCAAACAACATTATCAAGAGTTGGCACTACTTGATCTTCACTTTCAGACTTGGAAATATGTGATGCTCAATTCTGCTTGCAAACATCTGTTTGTGCGTAGTACAACCAATGTCATTGGTGATGATCTTGTTATAATTGGTGGTGGGGCAGCTTGTTACGCATTTGGAACAAAATTTAGCGAGCCAATGAAAATCAGCTTGCTTCCACTAATTTCTTTAGATAGCAATCATTTGCATTTTGAAATGGCGAAAAAGCTGCAAGATGAAGGGTTAACAAGAGAAAGAAATGATGGGTTTGAAGGACTACAGAGCAGGAATGCGCAAACTTTAACTGAAGCTCCTAGCCTGAGTATTGATACTGAATCAACTGGAGCGAACAATGGGCATCTAGTGGTTGGTTCTCATTGTGTTTTACGACTTGAGAAGAAATATGCTAAATTAGGGAAGGACATATTAAAGAAGTTTGGTTGGCTAGATCTTGGTAGGAAAGTTTATTCTCAAGAGGATGGAATTCATATATGTTTTCCTGTGACTGAAAATTTTAGTTCTGTGTTCCATGAAAAACATCATTCTGGAGATGCATTAGATGGTCTGGAAGACCTAAACGAATCATTTGCAAAAAGGCTTATGTTAAATGAGCTTTCATGTTCAACGGCCTTGGATCTTCTAAAGAATTGTGGTGCCACAGAAGTGGCAGGTGACATTTTGGAAATTAGAAGAGTTCCTAAATCTCCTTTTAAAGTTATGAGTGAAGCTGTAAAATCTTTGATACAGAAGAAAGGCCTATCAGAACAACTCTTAGAGGAGCTACCTGCTAGGTTTGTGTTCAATAATGTTGTTCCTTTGGTGTTTGCGTTATGGCATTGATGAAAAAAAGGGAATATATAACATATCACATTCTTTATTAAATAAATTTCTCATTTACATGACATGCACGAGAAATCACTGGCAATATGAAGTTTTGTGGGAAAATGCAATGTTTATTTACGAGTCTGACTTGCCACTCGTTAAATTTCTTATCATAAAAAATAGCGAAAATTAGTGATATTCTTCTTGATGCTTCAGATGGGAGCGACTTGGGGATATTCTTGTGCTTCCTGTGACATCATTCAAGGATCCAATATGGGACTCAATTGGAGAGGAGCTTTGGCCTATTGTAGCCAAATCACTTAGTGCTCGTCGCCTTGCTCGCCAAGTAAGTTAGATACAAGGATTGAAGCCAAATGGTTTGTTGCTTGCTCAATTCTGCAATTTGTCTGAGTTTTTCTTCAATTTTTTTTTGGTCTTTTCTTTTTGGTGCAATTTGTTTTAAATTTTAACCTACCCATAAATGGTGTTGATTATATACTGTATGCATTATTCAGTCATGGTAGAGGTTGACAATTGCTCATGTGTACGACCATGCTAGTTTCGTATTGGTTTCATAATGTAGATCTCAATTACAAAGATATAGAATTTATGGGAGAAAGCTCAAGTCTTTCCCTATAGATTAGGAAAGTTTTTCCTTAATAGATTAAGAAGGTTTTCACAGATGGAGGAAAAGTTTTCCCTAAAAGATTAGAAAAGATGTCTAGCTCTTAATCTATATGTCAGAATTGTTTCAAATAATCTATGTAGGACCCTTTAGCATGAAGTCTTATCAGCTATAATGTTGAACCATTTTACCAAATGGTGTATTCTATCAGGAAATCCTTGATGCTGATTATCAGTTAATTATTGTTTTTTTTGATGATTTAGATCCGTTTTGTAGAATTAGGAGAAAAGGAACATCCTGCGCCTTCTTGATTTCATACCTACCCAATTTGCTTGCTTCACAAAGTCTACCTGGTTTTTGGCATTTGAACTATCAAGGAAAATATAATTCACTAGCTATGCATTAAATTGAATTGTTAGATAAACAATAAATTCACTTTTCTCGCAAGTGTGTTATAATGAATTATTAATCATACTCATTACATGAATTTTCATGCATCTCATAGGGTCGAGTTGCACCAACTGGCACGAGGGACAGTACCCTAGAGATTCTTGTGGGAGAAAATGGTTGGGTTGATCATTGTGAGAATGGAGTTCACTATTCTTTTGATGCTACTAAGTGTATGTTTTCATGGGGTAATCTTTCCGAGAAGCTTCGCATGGGTCGTCTAGAATGTACAAATGAGATTATCGTGGATTTGTTTACTGGAATTGGATATTATGTGCTGCCCTTCCTTGTCAGGTATAGTGTAATTGTATATTTCAGCTAATCTTTCTTTTTGTGTTGTGCTTTATGTAGGCGCCCCCCCCCCCCCCACACACACACACACACACACACATAATTTTGCACATTTCTCCTTTTGAATAGAACATTGCAATGGATTTAGTCCTTGAGGACAAAATAATCAACATAGCTTGGTTTTGGAGATAGGATCCTTTCATAAGTTATATACCTTTGTTCTAAATTAATTTGATCAATGAGTTCCATTATTCAAATTAAAATATGTTCCCGAGAATCGGTAATAGAGGAAATTAATTATTTAGTTTTGGGTGAGGGATCTTGTAGCTTGGGATTAAACCTAATAACAAGTCTTACATTCATGAAATTGTTGTTTGTTGTCAACTCACAGTCCGACTATTTGATTTGTTGTACTCATGATGTCCAAGTGAAACAATCACTACTCAGTCTGTTACCAAACTAGGTTGGGGTTGATTGCATAATCATTTAACAAAACTCTTTGGAATTCTCCATTGTATTTTCCATTAACACCCACCATATCTAGTGCTATCATCTATTAAGTTCGGTACTATCTTGTCTTTTCTTATTATCTCTCTTCATGTGAATTTAGGTTTCTGCCTAGTCCTTTTAATTTCTCCTATTTGAATTCTTCCATCCTTTTGAACAAGATCATTAACCTCCCTATGCTGCACAAGCTAAAAAATGACATTTGATAGTTTTGTCCCATCTTATCTTCAATTTAAGCAAACCTAACCTTATTTCTAATAGCTTCATTCATACCCTTCACCTAACCATTCTCGTCTATGCTACCCTCATCTTATGACCTTGGACTGTCTTTGGAACCCAACATTTGGTTTCCATTCGACATAGCTGGACTTTCACTTTTGGATGAACTCTTAAATCACAGAGAACTCCTGAAGCACTCCTCTATTTCAACTGTTGTATTTTTTTTCTATTTCTACTACCCTCTTCAATCCCACCATTCTTTTGAATTGTAAAACCAAGATAGCAAAAATGATAATATTTCTTAAACTATTTTTTATTTTATTTTAAAAAAAAACTTTACCACCACAAGCAAAGCATTACAACCAAGGGCACATGTGACACAATCCTCACAACTACTATAATATCATATGAATATTATACTAAGACTCTATTTAACCATTGATGCTCATCCCAAGAGATTTTTTCTGGCCTGTACCAGAAGAACTTCTACTAGACCCCCTTCAGCCTGTTAAAAGATTTGATCAGTGTTCAACCACTTTTACTGAAATATCCTCCTATTTGTCTCAGCCCATATATGATACACTATATAGGCTTCAAGTACATGCTGCTTCACTTTCTTCTTAAAAGCATACACCCACTAAGGAGTCCATCTTGTGAATTTATAGACAGAATTCAACTGAAATCACTGCTTGTTTGCACATATATCATGATGGAACTCTCTTGTGGCTCCATTTGCTAATTCCTACACTAGTTAGCACATTTTTTTTTTCTCATACAGATCAGTAATCAAATTATTGCACTGAAGAAGTGAACACGTGCACCTTTCTTTTCTCGTATGCACCACCATGAAACGTTCTAGGAACCTTGTCGGAAGCAAATTGGTAAATAAAATCAGGTGCATTCATTTTCTCCCCCCTAGACTTCACTATAACTCATCTTAATCGAAAATTGATCTTCATGTCACGGGCGGAGCTACTAATTTTTATAAGATGTAGGTTCAACTCGATTGTAGAATTAGATATAATCTTGAAAGGTCAACTAAAGCCATGTTTTATTACTGCTTTAACCCCTATTTTTTCAGTTTTTGCCTTGAATTGTTGATTGACATTAGTAATAATGTTGGTTTATCAGGGCCAAGGCAAAATTAGTTTATGCATGCGAATGGAATCCCTATGCTGTTGAAGCACTCAGACATAACCTGCAGGCCAATTTTGTGTCGGATCGTTGCATTGTCCTTGAAGGAGATAATCGAATTACAGCACCTAAAGTATGTTTACAGTTGTGTCATCTCTCTGATTATTTAATGTAGCATCTTAATATATTATGTGATATTTTTCAAGTCTCTAAGTCTGAGTATCCCAATTCTTCATGACTGCATGATCTAATTAAAACTCCTTCCGGGCTTGTACAAGTTCTTAAAATTTTCTTGTGCGGTGATATGAGAGGAGAATATACTTTTAGTTAGACTATACTACCAGACTAATGATCCAGACTTGGCCGTTCATTCATAATAGACATGTGTAGGGCCAAGGTTTTCTGAGGAATCACTGTCATGGTAGAGATTGTGTAAACTATAATGTGAGCTGGTTGGAGTGGCTACATATGTGTATGAAAACCAAGATTCTACCTCAACTTGGAGTACCAAACTTGTTATAAGATAGAGATGCAGCTTCTCTAATTTCTGTTGAATGGGGTTCTTGTTAATCCTTTTACTTGTTTGTAGAAGGATGAGTCCATTGTTTGATAGTAGAGACTTGAGAACCTTACTCACCTCACTTAGCTGTAGCACTGGAAATAACCTCCTTTGTTGGATTACATTCTTTTGTTGCCCAAAAGCACTGAATACAAAAGGGATCTCTGATTTGGTTCCATATGATTTGTGTACAGAGAGTTGCTGATCGGGTGTGTCTTGGTCTCCTTCCAACAAGTGAGGGTAGCTGGGTCACTGCTGTTAGGGCATTAAGGTACATTTTGCGACTGATACTTTTGTTGAACTCAATTTTCATCAAAGAACGGTTTTCTTTTGAATGGATGAGTAGTGCATCTTTGTACTATCATTTTACTCTTTCCCCTCTAACATATCTGCATGTAATTTTGGTGGCCATACCAATAATACAGAGAGGAAGGGGGAATGTTACATGTGCATGGAAATGTAAAGGACTCAGAAGAGGGTCAGTGGACAGAACATGTTTTGAACTCAATACGTGAAATCGCTTTATCTGAAGGTATTGTTTGGAGAATTTGCACAAGGCTGGTATTCTTGGACATGCATTCGGTTTTGGACTCTCAAGACTAATGCTTTTGGAATGTTTGGTCGATTGCAGGTCATTGTTGGGAAGTTTCAATACAACATGTAGAGAGAGTGAAATGGTACGCTCCACACATCCGCCATCTCGTTGCAGATGTAAGTTGCAGAAGATAGATAATTTCATTATGCCTCACTGTCTGTTATACAAATGAGGATTTTTGTTATTGTTGTACCATACTATAATACCATACAACCAGAAAAAGAAATGCTTGTATTTGTGGAGACAAAATTGAAATATGTTGCGTGTTATGCTTAGCTTGGCTGTATGTTAACGTGTACGCTATTGTCTAAATTAATTGACACATATGCCACATTTTATGGATCTATAGGATTTTAATAGTCTATAGATTTTTCTAGTGTGGATACAGTAAATAAAGCAAAATCCTTCAGTTGACAGTCTCGGTGCATTAATTTTGGACTTGAAGATACTATACAGTTTACACGAAGACCTACAAAATTGATTGCTGGATTTGATTAGTACTCTTCTTTTTTTAAATTTATTTGTCCAGTAATAGGTAGCAAATAACTTCTTCTGACCAACACCCCCAGGTCATTAGGTTGTGTTTCCATTTCGAGTTGGATTTAAGTTATAGGATAGGTTATTATGTATGGTGTTCTTTTATGTATTATTAACAAAAAACTTTATCTAAAATAACTATTACGCAGCATTTTAAATTAAGTAAAGAAAGCTGTTAGTGTGGCACTTTTAATTTGGATAGAATATTTTTAAAAACAAATATTTAGGAGAAAATGAATGGACACAATCTCATAATATAATACTAGTTTTTTTTAACCCGGCTATGCTCGGGTCTTTTTCTTAAAATGTGTATGCTCGGCTAATAAATTTCACATGATCATTGCCTTAAAACATATAATTATTGTATATTAATCTACATACTTACTCATTCAAGAAACAACATAATGTATATTTTTAAACCTTTTTTGCAGTTGTTCAACTTCAGGAATTGGTGGGTTTATGTACAACTTAGTACCATTAGTAGTACCCAAAGTTAAATCACCTATAAAAATAGTCATAAAATTTATTGAGAGCATGATAAATAACAAATGTTTGAGATAAATGAAATTTGTAGAATGATAAAAATACTAACACACATAAAAAAAAAATTATGGGTTCAATTAAATTTTTTAAAAAGTTACTATATAAATTTCATATTAATAGTAAAATATAGAAACCAAAATTACCTTTGAACGTGCCAACAGTAACCGACGTCACAGCCAAAATTTGAATGACGTCGTTATTGTCATCCACAACTTTATTGAAATTTTCATTCTTGTCTCCCCACAATGTAAGCACGATTTCATTGTTGCTACATACAAATTTGATATTAAATAACTCAAAGTAAAATAATTAGTTTTGAAAAATGTTAAGACAATAAACCTTAACAAATTAATATACTAACTCTGGATCGTGCATCCTAATTTTACGATGTGTGTTAACTCGGCCATATGACATCATCTGAGTTTTAGTATCGTGGACCTCGTCAACAATTCCAATAAAATCTGTTATAATTTGAAAATATAAAAACTAAATTGTCATATTATCATGTAATATATGTACAAATGCATGTATCAGTTATTGAGTAAAGAAATAGAAATAATAACATGTCAGAAGAGCATTCTTATTGATTCTTGTAGACAAACTTTCATATGGAATGAAGTTCAACCTCATCATTGGAATGTCAGGATCATCCCTATCAAGCAATCTAATAGTGGTCATTGGAAGAAAATTGATAGATATAGGATTGCAAACAACCCTATAATCCTTATTCATCTTCAACACTTTAAAGGTGTTAATAATGTGAACTCTTCCCTCTCTAATGAGAGGCTGAAACTTTGGCATATCTAATCGTTGAATAGTTGCTTGAATTTGTGAAGACTGAAACAATAACATATTTATTAAAATATGTATATAACTTGTAATAAATAGTACTAATACTAATTAATTAATTTTGAATTGAAGAGATACATACATTACCGTCAATTAGTATCATGTTCAAATTTATGATACGATTTGTTTTGTTATTGGTTCCAATTCATAACCTTTCCACTCTGACCTTGATAGTCCAGTCTGTTTTTTGATCATGAAGATCCTCTATATCATCGAACTTGGCAATATTCATCCTAAATAACGAAATTATTAGAATTAATATGTTAATAATACATACAATAATAACCTATAAAAAAAAAGGATCTATAAACCAATTAAACCAATCGCAATTGCCTAATTCAAATTATCTATAAACATCTATATTCAAAAGCAAAAATAGTATCAATTAAACATACATACGTACTGACCAAAATGTAGATCAAAGACGCAATCACAGTCATACGGTACCGGCCGAGGAACAAATCATATGTAAGTTTGATGGATTCATTGGATTCAAGTGTTAATGAACTCTTGTTTTGTGTAGTTAATTGAGTATTGTTTTACATTTGGTACCCAACAAGCATACTCCACATGAACATCTCAACAAAAACATAGAATAAAATATACGAAAAATAACAAATAGAGGAAAATTTATGGTAAAGAAGAATGTAAATATACCTATTTCAACAAAATTGTTGATGATTGTGGGGATCTTTGAGCTCAAATTATTCCTCTCTTTTTTTGTCTATGTAGTCTCTAGTTTTAGTGATTGATGGTGAGTATGTTTGAGGAGATAGTAATTATTTGAAATAATTATTCATATAATAATTATTCAGATACTAATTATTTGAGTATGTTTTAGTGATATTATTTGGATTATAATTATTTGAAATTGATACTTATCTAGTATGCATGTTTTGCAGGTGCTCTGTAATTGTTGGGATGATTATATGAAGAATAGTATTGGAAATAGAGAAGTATAAACATACATAATCTGATGATGTTCCTTATCAAGTTTTTTTTTTTTTTTTGGATTGTAATCTTATCAATAATATACTTATATATTTATCAAGTGTTTTTAATTTATTGTAGTTCTTATCAATAATATATATATATATATATATTATTTCAAATTCAAATAAATAAATAAGATAATATTTTAATAAATTAATTTAAATATATATTTAAAAATTGAAATTGAAGAATAAAAGAAAAAATTGTTGACACATGGCGCATAAATAGAGCGCCACGTGTCACACAAAGAGGTATGTTTTTCTTATTATATATATATATATATTAGATTACTTAAAAATAACACATCAACATCATATCAGTAAAGTTAACAATCAATTAACTTAAATTAATAACTTGAACCTCTGTGATCCAAAGTATTAAAGTTTAGAGAACTAAATATTATATTCAAAATTGATAGACTAAATCGGTGAATTTTTTAAAGTTCGAAAACCTACTGGACCTGTATTCTTATCTGAGATCTCTAATTCAGCCATTTGAGTTCTTGGTCAATTTCAAAGTTCAAGTACACATAAAAATGAAAATCACTAGTTTCCAAAGATATGTTTGAAGAGAAGGGAAAAGAAATGTCATTTAAGTTTTTAAATTATCATTCTATTCCATTCATAATATATGAAACAAAATTCATCCCTAGGCTATGACGTTCCAATTTCATAATCATAAACAAATTAAACATAATAAAAATGATAAATTTACAGAAAACCCATTTCACAAACCGGTGCTCTGTTGCTCAACTGTGACTGTTTCGCTGAGTTTCTTGCTCTTCAACCTTAATCTCCGGCACCGGAATATCCTCCCGGGGGCTGGACCCACCACCTGATGCCGGCGGTCTCGGCGGTGGTGGCCCCACCCGACCGTCGAGACATGAGGAGCATTTCCTCTCAACCCACCCTTCCACATCGTACTGGCCGTGTCCCATAATCCGGCGGCCGGAGCACAGCCTTCCAATCATGCCGGCGATCACTCCCAGGATGGTTATCACCGCCAGAACGGCAATCACCGGCCCGACCGACCCGTGACCGCCGTGAGAGGTCAGAGGCGGTGGCTGTTGCTGGTCCACAGGTGTTGCAGACATGTCATCAAACAACAAGTGGGTGTTTTTTTCTGAGCGAAAATTTGAAGCTCAGATCCACAAACTGCAAAACTATGAGCTGGGTTTTGTGGGTTTAGTTCTGAAAAATCAGAAAAATGGTATCTTGGGGAGTTATGAAAGGTGAGAGGAGGATTTTTTTTTTTTTTTTTCTTCTGAAAATGTTTATTTTTTAGCACATGAGCCTTTGAAGAAACTAGACCGTTCTTGGGCTTTAAGTTTTCATATTAAGTTCTTGAAGCTTTACAATAAAAAAATGATTTTTAGACAGAAAAGAGACACCAAAGGGAAAAGGAGGAGGTAGTCTTTGTAAGATGTTGAAAAGGAGGGCAGAAAAACAGAGAATAAGAGGAAAGGTTGGGTGAGAGAAAAGGTTAACCAAAAGAGATTAAAAACAAAAGTTTTATGAGGGAAGTGGAGCTTCCTATGGACAATATTTCTGGTTATAGACCTCAAAGAATTTATGAAGAGCTCTGTTCTTGACTTGAAAGTGAAAAGGTATTGTTTCTGTTTTTAAAGAGCTTGTAAGAGTGGAGAAAGTTTATACTCCCTCCGCCCTAGAGGGGATGTCCTCCTTTGTTATTTTGAGAAAAATTAAGCAAAAGTTAGTTAGTGTGATATGATTAATATTGTATTCTCGTGATAAAGAGGTCTTAACTAACTTTTTATAATAATATTATTGACAATTCATGCATAACTAATTTACTTGAAAAGAAAACAAGACACTCATTTTAGAACAAAAATGCAAGTGAAACAAGACACTCATTTTAGATGGAATGAGTATATAATAATTGCCAAAGCCAAGGTTCATCAATGTCAATGGATCCTTTATGTGGGATCTATTAGACCCAAAACATGATTTTGAGCCCAAACCTCCTTATAAAGTCACGAGATTAAGTTATTTTAAAAAAAAAAAAAATTATGGAGAGCATAGTGGAAATTTTGATAAGAAACACCATTCTATTATTTAATTCAAAAATTTGAGAGACTAAATAATGAGATTGGATGGTGAAGTGGATACATAATTTGGTTTCATAGCTCTTTAATAATGAAAGAACTTGGATGGAGGGAGAGAGAATATACGCCATAATTGAGGATTCATTATGTATAGGGTAATTACACAAGGCACCTCTGTACTGTACACAATTTGCATATGACTACTCTAAACTTTTATTTTAACTTTTGACTACCATGTACTATGTCAAGGGACCTCTCCGTCACGGAATATTCTATTTTCTGATCATGTATCATGCACATGACCTCAATTTTTTCGAAAATGCCCATTTTGCCATTCTTATTCAAAATTCAAGAACATTTAAAGTTTCTGACGACCAAATATCACCGGAAACTGCAAAAACACGCCGAAAAAATCAAACGCTCGCCGAAAAAATCAAAAACTCGTCAGAGCAAACGAGCGAACCAGAACCGAATATGACCACGACCGAGCCCGTGAGTCCAAAGCAAGATCTGGCCACGGCCGTCACCGGCTAGGGCCAAGCTGGTGAGAGTCAAGTCGGCGAGGAAGAGGCCAAATCTGGCCACGGCCAAGCCCGGCGAGCCCCGCGCCTGCGATGACAAGGCCAAATCTGGCCACGGCCAAGCCCAGCGAGCCCCGCGCTGGCGAGGACGAGGTCAGATCTGGCCACAGCCGAGACCAGTGAGCCTTGCGCATGCGAGGGCGAGGCCAGATATGGCCATGGCCGAGCCCCGCGAGCTCGCGACGTCGATGAGAAGAGTTGGGGAGGCGGCGACGGTTGGTGGCGATGGGGACGACGACGACGACGGTGACGTAAGAAAGAGGGAGGAGAGAGAGAGAGAGGACGGTAGCGAGAGGCGGAGGCCATTGAGGCCGGCGAAGCGGCCAGAGAGCGCCGGCAGCTCTGCGAAGAAGAGATGAGAGAGAGACGGAGAAGGGAAATTTAGTCTTTACCACTTAACTGACAGTTTTTGGACGGAAGGCCCCCTAGCATAGTATAGGGTAGTCAAAAGTTATAATAAGAGTTTAGGGTAGTCATATGCAAATCGTGTATAGTACAGGGTGCCATGTGTAATTACCCCTTATATATATAATGAATAAGGTGACCTAGTTTGTGAATAATACCACGGTAGTATGCGGATTTGAACAGTATAATGGTAGAAAATGGCGCCAAGGTTCACGTGGAAGTAGAGGGAGGGGCAGCGTTGCCATCAACGCAAGAGTAGGATATATATACTCATCCGCTCTACAAGTAAGACTAAGCCGAGCGATGTTGACAATGCCCTCATAGACGATCATGTAGATGATGAGGTAGAAGGGGTTAGAGAAGAGATTGATGAGACGAGGATGACCTGACTTTTCGTTTCACTTAGATGATTTTTCAAACATGATGTTTCAGGATAAGCTCAATCTCTTTGAGAAAATTGAGGCTCATTTTTCTAAGTGGAGAGCAAAATTGTTTGGTGGTTCAGATTCCTAACAGGAGGTGAGAGAAGTTAAGCCTTCAATGACGAGATTGTTTGATCGTTACACTTTTGTGTTGGTCGCTCCTTTGGATGGAAATCGATGTTTGATCGCACAAATAAATTATGGAACCTAGTGGAGTATAAAGATCTTATCCCTCTAGCTTAAGGGAATTTTGTGGCTCGTTTCCAGTTGCTCTAGGATTATAAGCAAGTAATGGATTAGGGTCATTGGATGATCTTTAACTACTACTCAATTATCCATTCTTGGATCCTAGAATTTCAACCTGATGTGGACAAGATTCTTAAGACACTAGTTTAGGTCTGTTTCTCGGGGTTGCCTTTAAAAGTCTATTTTGAGGAGATTTTGCTCGAGATTGCGAAGGGCTATTTAGGAGACCGATGAAGGTGGATGTTTGTATTAAGATGGCGAGTTGGGGGCACTTTACTAAGGATTGTGTGGAGGTGGATTTGAGTAAGCCCTTTATCCCGAAAATCCGGTGAGATGGTTTTTGGCTGCCAATGGCTTATGAAGGCCTCTATATGATTTGTTTTACTTGTGGTCAAATATGCCACTGGGATAAATCTTATTCTTATGGTGGAAGGAAGTTTCTCTTTCGGTTGAGCATGTTACTTCAATTTTGGTTCAAGTGCCTAGTTCCACTATGGTTGTGATGATCTCACGGCAAGGTGATAGGTGGTCAAGGCGACATGTTAAGAGCTTTGCTTTAGGCAGTAAGTTAGGTCCAACGCATATAGAGTCAAGTTCTAGATTTTTTGTTCTTCAGATGGAAAGAGACGAGCCTATGGAGGCTCCAAAATGCCGGAATTTCCATTAGTATAGCGGCCCTTTCTACGGTCTATTCTCCAGTGGCTCATTCATTTTGCAATGTTTCCTCTCCTTAAAACGTTGAGTTAGTTAGTGGGCCTAGTGTTGGTCTGGGTCATGCCCAAACCCTGGATAGTAGTGACAAAAGGTTTGGTTTAGGCACTTATTTGGATAATGGTATGGATTTGAGTGGAAGAGCGAAGCAAAATGAAAATCTTTTTATTGCTCTGTCTCTTGTATTATCTGTCAATTTGGTGTAGAATTGGTCTTTAGGAGTGGTCGTAGAACATGTTAGAAGGGTAAAGGTCGAGAGTCGTGGTTCTTGAGAGATGTCTAGTTACTCTCAAGAAGGTTTCATTCAGAATGCATCTGGAAAACTCCTAGTCATCTCTCCTCTTTCGGATTTATCCCGACTACTAGATAAAGTTGTGGGAGATCCAGTAAATGACATTCAGTTAGCCGACCAGTTTCTTTGTGGCACTCATCAGCAGGTTAGTGACAATTTTTCTTTATGAGATGTTATAACTAATCTATAGGGTGTGCATCATGTGTCGAAGCAGGGGGGCTCAATTCCTCCATGTCTTTCACCAATCATCATCAATGAATATTTGCTTCTAAAATTGTAGAGGCTTAAGTTCAAAAGTCAAAATAGGTCTCATTAGAGATTTGGTTCATCTGGATCTTATTGATTTTCTGGTAATGTTTGAGGCTCGGGTACCCGAGCTGACTCTGTTATTTTTAAACTGTTTGAAATTTTTTAATTGGTTCGAAGTGGACGTCGAGGGTCAATCTGGGGGTATTTGGTGTTTGTGATCGGACTCAGTTACTAGGGTGCAGATTGTGGGGTTTGGGAATATAGTATTTAAACAGGGTCTATAAGGAGCCCCCTTGACGTAAAGTTTCCTTAATTTTCAAATATTTGAGATCTTTTAAGGCTTGCTGGAGAGTCTTTGTATATTATATTTCGTTAGAATTCCTAAGAGATACAACTCTCATAGGGGCTAAACCTAGTTCCAAGAGCAGAGGCTTGCGACTCTTAATATGACTGTATTCCATGTTTGTAGTTATTAACTATGAGATTGTGCAATAACTAAGGGGGAATTACACAAAACACCCCTGAACTATGCGTTTCCACAAATTGTACCTCTGAAGTTTGGTATGTTACTTTAAGCACCCCTAATCTATACAAAGATGTTTCTATCACTAAGGGGGTTAAATTTTTCATTAAAAGACCAAAATACCCCTACCTTATTTTAAAATACCAAATTAGTAATAATATTAAATTAAAAAAAACAAATAGAATTTTCAAACCCTCATACTCAGATCTCCTTCTCACACATCTCAGATATCCTTCTCAAATCTATCTCCTTTCAAACCCTCTCAACTTCTCAAACCCTCACACTTAAATCACAAAATCTCTCCCCATGTCTCACATCTCAGATCTCCAACGACATCCGGTGAACATCCGATGACAAGCTTCTAAGTTCTGATCTCTGGTGACCATCCTCGTCTCTTCTTCGTCCAGATCGCGTCGTGGGTGGCCTCGCCAGCTCGATGCTTGCCTCACCGTGAGCTCGCCAGCTCGAGGCTTGCCTCATCGTGAGCTCGTTGGCTCGAGGCTTGCCTCACCGTGGACTCGCCGACTGGAGACTTGTCTCACCGTGAGCTCGCCAGCTCGAGGTTTGCCTCCCCGTGGGCTCGTCAGCTCGAGACTTGCCTCGCCATGGGCTCGTCGGCTCGAGGCTTGCCTCACCGTGGGCTCGCCGGCTCGAAGCTGGCCACCGACTCTGACGAGGCACCAGATCTACTCCGGCGGCCAAAATCTTGTGCTGGAGGTTCTAGGATTTGGTTTTTTTTTTTTGGTTATAAACTGATTTTGTTTGGGTTTAAATTTTGGTTAGTTTGATTTGTTTTGAGATTGCTAACATTACAAGGATCAAATGTATTACATTCTGTTATTAAACTTATGTGGAAATAAAATATATATATATATATATTTTTTTTTTTTTGTTATTTGTTATGAATTAAATTGAATAGTTGTTGATGAATGATTAGTTGTTTTAATTTGTTGGATGATGAAATTAGGGAATTTTTTTTTGTTCCGACGGAACTATGACATTTCCGGCAAGATATTGAATTTTCCGGTAAAATCATAAATTTTCCGGCAAAATTATGAATTTTCCAACGATGTGAAGAACATGGATGATGATGATGGTGTAGAAGATGAGATAGAAGGGCAATTTGGGAATTTCACAAAAAAATTGGTCATGTACTGGGCACATGACGTGAATAGTGACATTTTCCGTTAAGTTTAACTTAAATAAACTTCTTTGGATAGATAAGGGGTGCTTAAAGTAACAAACCAAACTGCAGAGGTGCAATTTGTGAAAACGCATAGTTCATGGGTGTTTTGTGTAATTTTCCCATAACTAAGAGACAAGTTGGCATTCTAGTGTCTCTGATGGTCGCAGTCGGGACTAGCTCTTATCTTGTGATTATGCTAGTTCTCGTTGGAAACAACATTGGGTTCTCAGGGAAGCTCTCTTGTGGATACTAAGTATGGACGATTTGTGGGGAGCTCTAATTGTGATATGGCTGTCTCTTGTGGATACTAAGTATGTGGGAAATGTGAAAAGTCCTCATTGTGACATGGTTGCCTTTTGTAAAGATTAAGTGTGAAGGAGAGGTGAAATGCTCTCATTGCGACATGGTAAGTTCTTGTAGAGATTAAGTATGAAAGACATGTAATGACCAATCCTTGTGATTCGATTTGTAGAGACGCGGACGTGACTTTGTATTTGACTTTCTCAAGTGTTGATGTGACATTCAGACGTCACACATCCCTATATTATTCGTCCATTTGGCCAGTAATTTTCATGTATCATAATGTATAAACATCTTCTTCTTCTCGTGGAAAGAAAATTAAAAATTTATTGATCCATATGAAGAGAGGAGACATGATTATGTTATTATAATTTTGTTTCATCAATTTTAAAAGAAATTATTTAATCGTGCTATAAATGTAATATGAAATTGCTTGGGGTTGGGGACAGAGACACCCCTTTCTTATAATGGGTCTCGCATTGTAAGAGCATCTCCAATGGGAGATGCTAAGAGGGTGCTAAGGAGATGCTAAGAGGTGCTAAGCATTGGAGTAGTA
>JAYMTK010000605.1:0-20698 GCA_036897405.1 Pelargonium myrrhifolium
TGTATAAGTGATTTTAAATGAGGTGTCATCACCTCATTGACTTTGTTAAGTTGCAACCGATATAACTTTATATCAGTCAACTGATATACATTTTACCCTATTTATAATACCATTACTCTCTTTTGGTTTTTGTGATATATGATAAATTCATTTATTTTTATAAAATAAATAATTGGGGGCTGAATTTTTCAAAATGAAAATAAGAATTTAAATTGCTTTAAATTAATGGGTTTTAGTGTCAGTACCAAAAGCAAGGAAGGTGGAGAGAATCTAGAAATGGTCATTTCTTTTCCATTTGATCAGAAGAAAAAAAACCCAGAAATAAAATATTTGTATAAATGAGGGAAAAAAATTTGGGAGAGAAGAGAGAGAGAGAAGAGAAGAGAAAAAGCAGAGAATAAAAAGAGACCGGATGTTGACAAATTTCATGTCACTGTTCTTTAGAAGGTCGTTTGTTTGTGTGAACATTTCTTATCTGGGATCTCTCTCTTTCTCTCTCTAAAAAACCCACAAAAAAAGAAGCTTTTTTTTCTTCTCTCTCTAGAAAAAAATACTCTTATTCTTTCTTCCAAGGGTCGGAGAGGACTGGCCCAGCAGATCGAAATCTTCTCTGTTTTGATTTTCAAGTTGGTGACGATCTGGAGCTGCTTTTTGATGGTGTTGGAGAGATACCCACTTGGGGTTTTGGTTGTATTGTCTGATTTTTCAGTGTTTTTTAGCTTTGTTGGTGGTGGTTTTGGTGGTCTGGTCTTCATCACAGTGCTGGGCTTGGATTGAATCCATGGAGAATCTTGGGAGGAGGTAGAGAGAAGATGTGGGTCTGAGGTAGAATTTGATTTTTATGTTTTTTTTTTATGGGATGTATTGGTAATTTGATTTGTGGGTTTTTGAAAAAAGATGTTTTTTTTTTCTTTCTTGTTTGGCTAATTGGGTTTCATTTTCTGTTCTGGCTTTTGTTTCCCTTTTCTGAGTTTGATTAATTGTTGGGCTTTGTGGATTTGGGTAATTGGATTTGTGCATTTGTTTTTATCATTGGAGCTTTGCTCACTTCACTGTTGTTTTTTGTTTTGAATTTGATTTTTTCCTTATCTGTTGGGGGTGTTCTGTTTGATTTGATGGGGTCTTTAGATTTTTATTTTGGGTGATTTCAGTATCTTAGTTTGGTTGGCTTTGTTGGGAGATATCTGCATTCCTTGAACATGTTGTAATTAGGAGGGATCTGTTTAATTATGGATTTTTCAAGTCTTTGATACTTGGTACCGATAGAAAGTTCTACCTTCCTTATCGATGAAAAGGGGTTTCTTGATTTTGTAGTGTGTCAAGGCGTGAAATTGTGGTATCTCTCTTGGGTCGTAGAGGTACGATGAGCTTGTGTTTGTGGTGATCATTGTATGTTTTTAGTTCTAATTGAAATTTCGAAATGCTCCCATTCTAGTATATAATCAAGCGAAGGACTTACTGAATGCAGTCAATTTACTTTTCCTGTTATGAAAATTTTCTGATTAATTAATGCTGTCCCGGTAATGCATTTTACTCTACTATAGTTTGCTTATCTTGTCTCACATTCCTTTTGCCCAAAATCAGTACGGTGTACCGGGTGTGTGAGTTTCATGTGATTATCTAAGTCGTCGCATCGTAAATAGGGAAAGCTTGTGTTTATTTGATTCTTACCTAGTTGGATTGTCCTCTTCCCGGGGCATGAAATTCATTGCATTTAGCAGTTTGTGGAGTGATTCTCGGGATTTCTTTAAATTTATTATGTAAAGTGTTCAGGTATATCTGGCCCCTTATGCTACGGTTATGACCAATAAGTGATATATTCTTGATTCTTTGAGTCACATCTGTTAGGTATCCAATAGGCTGAATAATAGGGAGCTTATAAAACGTTACTTAGTGACACCTGGGTCCTCGATTGTACTGAAGACACATATTTTGAGTATTGTGAACTTTCAAACCGTTTGCTTTTGGTTTTGGACTTGTAATAATTACTTGGAGATATATAGTGTGTTTTATCATTACAGCATCTAGTTGGCATGAAATATTTGTCTGCAGTTCCTAAAGAAGTTACAATAAATGTATTCACACACATCATCTTTTTGTCTTCATTATAAGTGTATGCTGAACCTGGTCTTTAAGCTTCATAGATTAATGCTTAGGTGTGAAGGCGTGCATGTTTCTCTCTCTCATTTTTCCGAAGTAGCATTCTACATTTCATGCTCTGTGAATTGATACTTAGAGATAGTACTTTGACAAGCATGAATCAGTTCAATTGTTTTGTTATTGGTTTTGGGGGATGGGACACTCTTCTTGCGGTTATTTAGTTGTTTGTTCATTTTTCCTACGCGTAATTGCAATGTTTGGTAATCTTTTAGGAATGGGAACAAAAGTGCAGAGTAAGAGCTACTTGCCAGGATATCACTCGATGAGGGATCTTAATGAGGACTCTAATAGTTTTAACTGGCCCCTCTATTACGGAGATAAAACCTCATCGAACGGGCAATATTACAACGGTTTCTTGCCTAAGGCTGTTGCGGATGCGTATTCAGGATATGATAAAGATGTAGTGAAGCGAACAATGATAGAACATGAGGCCATATTCAAGAATCAGGTATTTTTGGTGTCATATTGTTTTTTTGGATCCAAATTATTAACCCACTTAAATTTTGGGTTGGGCCTTTTCAATCCGAATCAAGAGTTCTTGGAACACATTTATTTCAAAATTTTCAGATTTTATCTTGTTTTTACTCTACGTCTTAATTAATCGGCTTTAAGATACTTATAGATAATTTTCTGTCATCATAGGTGTATGAACTTCACCGCCTATACAGAATACAAAGGGACCTAATGGATGAAATAAAAAGGAAAGAGTTGCATCAAAATCGGATTCCTTTTGAGACGTCATTGTCGTCAAGCCCCTTAGCATCTCGAGTTACTTCCGAAGATGGTAGGAAATGCAATATCCCGAGCTTCCCTTTGTCAAGCCCCGTTTCAGCTAGACCGTCTATTTCAGGCACAGAGGACATGCACTCTCCTTTTAGTCCTCTGAAAGGAAATTCTGCTCAAGCTGGATCATTCCCATCTCAAAACGGTAGTTGTTCGAAGTCGAAGGATATTGAAGTGCTGGAGTCGAGACCCACAAAGGTCCGGAAAAAAATGTTTGATCTTCAACTTCCAGCTGATGAATACATTGATACCGAAGAAGGGGAGCAGTTTAGGAATGAAAAATCATCGGGTGTGTCGAGTTATGTACCTAATGGAAATCATAAAATTGCACCCGAGGGTGATGTAGAGAACAACGGTTGTGAGGGAGTTGCTTCAAGATCCGATTCGAATTTAAGAAGCACAAATGGTTTGGCGGACTTAAATGAACCAATTCAGGTCGAAGAAACTAATGCTCATGCATACGTTGATCTTTTGGGTACTTCCTGTTATGGGGAGATTCTAGGCGAGGAGGTGTCCGCTAAAGCTAAGTCACAGTTTCTAGGTATGCCTAAGGAAAATTCGGAGAACCATCTTTTTGGAAGCAATAAAGGAACTATAAAAAACTTGTATACGGGGAATAATGAGAATGGGAGAGCGTGGTTTCCTCATGTGGTGCTCGAACCAGGTAACGTAGTAACGTACTAATGTTTACTATTGAAGTTGCATTTTCCCTTGTTTCTTTTGTTTCAAATGCATCGGTTATAGCTGATGTTTTCGTATGAATGTTATTTTACTTACAGGAAAGAGTAGAAGCGGCCTAAAATCAGCTTCTCATGGATTCCACCCCGAAAAGTTGTCTCCGTTTTCCCAGCCAATACAAGCTCCGCTTAACAAATCTCGTGAATTGCCAATCTTTCAAAGTGATCAAAGCAAGATAGATCAATGGAGAGAGAGAACGAATTGTGGTTTAGATAGGTCTGAGCGGAGTCGTGATATCTCCACTTATAACCGTCCAGACTCAGTTACGGCCTCTCACATGCCCGGTCTCTATCCAGTCGCTCCTACCTCTGATTTGGCCAAGTCCTGGCCTCAATCGGTTTCTTCTTGGGAAAACCCGAGTAGTACCTTAAACCATAGGTCGATACAGCTACACTCATTGCTGAACTCATCCGATACTTTGAGTAAGAGTTCTCAGTCACTGGCTCAAAGCCAAAACCATGGAATGTTCGGAAATTTGTGGCATCTTACGAGCAACTCTGGAGCTAGCTCAGGTTTTGGGAGGGAATTTCCTAACCGAAATGGGTTTTACCATGGCTCCTCGTCAGGGTCTAAGGACTTGCAAGTTCCTCTTTCCTCGACAAGCCATGATTATCTGAACTGCAGTAATGGGATCAATAATGCAGTCTCTGAGCACTTTGCAGCTCGTGGTTCTTCGAAGTACTATAACGGTTCAAATTGCTTGGATGTGAAGTCTGCGAAAGATATGAACTTGAACGTAATGCTTTCAACCAGTTCATCCAATGAAGCAGTTTCTCAGCACGGTTTTGGGGTTCTAGAAGGTGAAAGAAGAAAGCAAGACGACCATTTTGTTGGTTTGCCCTGGCTTAGATCTAAACCCGCCCATAAGAATGAAGCCAGTGATTTGGGGAAGGATTCTCATAAGGAGGAGCTGAGTTTCTTTCAATCTTCGACTAATCAACTATCTAGCAAGAGTGATGGTAGTCAACTTTTTTCTCAGAATATAAAATCTCTATCATCTTCTAATGATGTTGCGGCTAAAAGGGTTGAGGTTGTTGGATGGCCGAATAATAGAAAAATTCTCGGGTTTCCTATTTTTGAAAAGCCTCCAATTTCTGAGAATGAGTCCGAAACTGTGGAAACTAACAATAATTGTAGGCTACTTGATATTAACTTGCCTTGTGATGCTGCAAGTCCGGAAGATACGGTAATGGAGAAGAGAACGGATGCGGGAGTTTCTGTTTTGAGACATCACATTGATTTGAACTCGTGTTTGAGTGAAGATGAAGCTTCTTTGACACCCTTTGTTCCGAGCAGCAAAGTGAAGACGACAACTGAGATAGATTTAGAAGCCCCTGCAGTTCCTGAAACCGAGGAGGATCTCCTCCACGAAGAAGAAATTCACCGGGAAACTCCACTTCCGCTTCCATCTCCGCAACGGAAAACCGAAATGCCACGGGATGATCTTGTTAAGATGGCGGCAGATGCAATAGTCGACATCTCATCATTTGCTTACAAAAGTAACTTCGACGTTACCACAAGCAACTCACCAGATGCTTCTCTGCCCGACCCTCTTAACTGGTTTGCGGAGATCGCTTCAATTTGTGGAAATGACGTCAAATTTGGGGGTGATGAGGACTCTTCTTCGGAAGTAGAAGAGGTTGATTACTTTGAGTCCATGACATTAAAACTGACAGAAACCAAGGAAGAAGATTACATGCCTAAGCCTCTTGTTCCCGATAACTTGCAAATGGAAGAAACCAGAGGGAGCAATTTATTAACAACCCGTCCTCGAAGGGGTCAAGCGAGGAGAGGGAGGCAGCGGAGGGATTTCCAAAGGGACATCCTTCCCGGTCTTACTTCACTGTCAAGGCACGAGGTAACCGAAGATCTTCAAACATTTGGAGGGATGATGCGAGCGACGGGTCATTCGTGGCAATCGGGCTTGGGAAGAAGGAACGCCGGTAGAAACGGCTGTGGAAGAGGGAGGCGGCGGTCCGTGGCAAGTCCGCCGCCAGTTGTGGCTGCTCCAATCGTGGTGGCCGCAATCCCCGCTTGCGCGCAGACGACACAACCGGTTAATAACATTGATGTCGGGCTAGAGTATAGAAGCCTAACAGGGTGGGGGAAGACAACTAGGCGGCCTCGTAGGCAAAGATGTCCTCCAGGTAATCCTCAATCTCTCCCGTTAAGTTAATTACGAGACAAAAAGGCGTTTTTAAGTCAATCGAGAAAACTTTATTATAGCGGGAAGTAGGGACTAATTCTGAGGACTGCCCTTGTACATTCCTTGGCCCAAAATTTGGGTTTTGCTTGATTATCTGAATTCGGTTGTTACCAACTTTGTATTATTCATGAATAACGACACATGATTTCTTCGGGATTGACTCTGTATATATACCATGAAACTTTGATAACTATCTATCATTATTACTTGTGAGGAAATGAACAGAAATGGTCTCTTATGCTTACATTTTTGATTGTGTTCTTCGGATACAGATTGTGAAACCTTATTACGAGGAATGGTTTATCGAAGTTTTCGATCATGAATAGAGCTTTTATGTACATGAAACTCAGCTAATGAGAATGTGGTGTGTCTTGTATTTTATGTATTAGAAGCTTTGATTGAACATAAATGTGGAGGTCATGAAAAGGCATAGACGAATCTGTGTTTCTTGATTTTTTTTTTTTTAATCTCTTTTTCTGGAGAAAGTAGAAACAAGAAGACACTGAAAGGTTAACCAGAAGCAAATGAGGATCAAAAGGTTTCTTGTAATGAAGATGTAGTCATCATGGTCAACAAAGAAACATGCTTTGTTGGCTGTTTGTTTTGTTTAGTGTCTTGTAATAAAGTGACTTTCCTTCATTGTCTGTCCTTTTGCATAAGATAGGCCATTTGAATCAAAAAATGTAGCGATACACGTTACTACCCGAACTATCTTTTTTTCCAATCCGTTAAATGCTCTATCAGTTAAATTCTGAAAAGATCTAAATACCCTTCATTTTTTTTTACATGTTACTGCCCTGTTATCGAATCTTAAATTCAATCCACACTCTCACCAAACCGCTTCTCAGCTCTTCTGGGTCTCTACAGAAACATGGATTCCCTCAAGAAAGTCCACGCCTTGCTCATCGTCCATGGCCTAACTGGCGATCGCACTTGCGACACCAAACTGGTCAGTTGTACGGATCTTTTGGGGGTGTGGGTTCGACTCGAAACCCTGAGAAATTCTCATGGAAAGCGTTTCTCAGAAGCTACTTTTTGAATGGTATGTACTCGGAGATTGTTCCGTTCTACAGCTGTTCGATGAAATGCCTCAGAGAGGAAGATAATGTCGTGTTATCGATTGTGTTGAAGGCTTGTCGGTTGCAAGATATTGATTTTGGGAGGAAGGTGCATTGCCATATTGTGAAGCTTGGAGGTCCCGATAGCTTCATGTTGACGAGTCTTGTGAATATGTACACAAAGTGCGGAGACATGAGTGTGCATGCAAGGTGTTCGATGAAATGACTGAGAGATATGGTTTCGTGGATTTCGATGATTTCTGGGTTTTCGCAAAATGGGTTGGCGAGTGAAGCCCTTATGCCCCGGTGAGTGTTCTCTCAGCTTTTGCTCTTCACGAAGATGATGCATTATTTGGTATAATCTCGGATCAAGATAATATTATTCGGTATATAAGTTTCTTCATTGTTGTAATGCAGTCATTTAGCTACTTTGGACACGATTACTATCTAATACTCCACCCGTTTCAAAATAAGTGTACTGTTTTACTTGCATTTTTATCCTAGAAAGCAACACTTGCTCAAAATTTTCAAGTTCTTAAGTAGAAGATAGATGGAGCATTACGAAACTATTATGCAGAAACGCTATACTTCACCGTTTACCAGAACATCCATGGAAGTCTAGTAAGGTGTTATAAAGAAGCTTTAAAGAGAATATCTTAACAAAGTTTGTCTTTAAAATTACACATGTTCAAGCTTTTTTTATCATTACTGTCTCATAAGAACAAGAGTTTATATACACAACTTGAGTGTGTGCAAGGAGATGATTTTTGAAGCTAAAGTGATTCCGAACAACAGGTTGATAGATGATAAAAGCATAAATTATGTTGAAGACAAAAACTGAGACCTGAGTCAATGGCTGCTGAAGTGGAGCTCTTCGATCTCTTTCTCCTTCGAACTTCATGCAAAATGGGATACCGACTTTAATATATACTTGGCTAGGTATCACTTCCTTCGCCATCCTCATCCTCATCCTCAGTTGGCACTTCGTGCCGGGGCCTGTTGTACTTCTCTCGCAGCTGCTTGATGGGGATGTAATCTCCGGCTGCATCCATCCCGTAGAATAAAAATGACAGGTACGGATGATCTAAACTATCCTGTTCATGATTAACGGCATCTTAGTATACAGTCATCAAGCAGATGAGATATACCGAGGATCATGTTTAAATCTTCTGATTCATTGATGTTACTCACCATGTCTGGTTCATCAAGGGCCAACAAATTCTCCTCGGGAACTGCAATGCAGAAAAAAAATAAAAACAGTAAGCGAATTTATAGGCATTACCAAGATGACTTGGATATATAACAGCAGATAGATACTAGTCTTCCGCAGGTCGTAAATTGACGGGCATGTATAAAACTATTTTGAAGTTGGGCATGTAGTTCCAAACTTGTATAGGTTATATTTACTATTCATGAAACTGGACGGTTAGAAGGCGAAAATAAGACTCCCACCGTCCCAAAATGAGTGTATTTTTCTTTTTTGCTTAGTTAGCACATGGGGATATAAAGGGAAAACCAAATTTAACCAAAACTGGAAAGTGGAAACTCATTTTGAGACAAAGGGTAAAATTGTAAAAAGGAATAAGATCAAACATGTGTAATTACCATATGCCACTAGCAGGTTGGGGTCCAAATGCACATCAACCAAAACCTGCAAAAGAGAAAAGAGGAAATGATTGGAGAAGTAAAAGCCAAAAAGAAAATGGAAGAAAGAATACAAAGAAATAAAGATCAACATTTATCTTTCGATCATATATGCAATTTAAGCAAAGGACTGCTCCAACTTCACAACTTGAACAAAAAACATCATCGATAATTATAGCCATGTGTGCGATTATCACATACGGATACACTAACTTATGCATAGGTATAGGCACAACGAACTTTGATAGAACGTTTTGTTTTTAGTTTTCTTTCTTCAACAATCAAAGGCTAGAGAGTCAAAAAGTGTTAAATGCATGTTTCATAGTTGTGGATGACATGAACTAGTTGAAGGAAAATTGTCAGATAGGAGCAGCACCATGCTTCTGCACTTAAAGAGCTGCTATTACAAAAAGAAATGATTCAACTTCTTTCGACATTCCCATCCATATTTTTGGATGAATAGCTTTGAAATGGATAAGGAGCAGACCCAACCAAATTCCATGAGATATTCATACAATTAACTAATAATGTCAATCATCTAGTACTCCAAAAAATAAAACCAACAACGAATTTAGTTGAACCTGATAAAACGGTTGATTAGAACCTCGAGACAACTTTTCAACCTGCGCCGTTTCCATCCAAGAAGTTGATTCACAGCAGACAGGATCCATGCCACAAACCACAGCTCGATACCCTAAAAGTTTTACCAACACAATGGAAGAGGATGAATGGGGAATAAATTGACAAATAAAAGGAACTACGAAGCATTTGCACATACACTCCCATTATGAATTGCACACATTTGCTTAATATAGTACTCTACTAGCTGCATGATAACCAATAACATGGCAATTGGTACCTATTGTTCCATGCTCATCTTGTCATTCCTAGATAATTTCTATACTAAAAACAATTATGAATTTTAGATTGCACTGAAAAGGCATATCAACTATGTACCAAATTTCTTATGCCTCACTTTCTGCCCCAAGCGAAGGGCATACTGTGCGTTTTCATACACTAGAGCTTTTGCAGATGCTTCCAGGGACTCTGCCTCCAATTTGGAAATTTTATCTCGTAATTCAGCTGCCAAAGGATAATTTTCATTTTCAATTGCATTCTGCAAGTCAGAACTGCAACAAATGAAGCAGAGTGATCTAAGACAATGCTGAAGTGATATAATATAAGCACACGATCAAACACTAAGATCATAATATAAGATCACAAAAATAAAATAAAAACATAATAACCTCGTCGAACATATATTTCCAAAAAAAAAAAAAGATGACACCAAAGCAGAGAAAGGGATAACATGCTTTAGACTCACCGAACACGTATGATGCTTATAGCCTTATCTTGCGCATCACTCTTTGAAGATGATCCTTTTTTTGCTTCTCGTAGCCTTATGACTTCTGTTTCAACCTTTCCAGAAAAATACTTGTTAGTATGCCTGTGTTCATGTATACTATTTTGGCTATTGAGCAAACCCTAATGAGACTCCACATATCAAGAACCTCATTCATTAATATGGACATGGAAATATGTTAGCATATATTTCATAGCGAATGTGGATGCTTTCTAAGAGGTCTATGAATCAGGAAACTTGAGAAGAATGTCTCCTTTAAGTGTATATCATTCATTAAACATGATGAGAAATCTAACCTCAATAAGTTTACTTCTGAGTTCTTGAGCAATTTCAAACTCATCCATGTTCAGAGCACACTGCCATTCGGTAGTACCAACAAACAAATGTTTATATGCAGAGGAAACAGAGAGCTATACCAAACCATTCTAACAAACACAAATAAATAAATAAAAGCATTCTTTAGAACCTGTACTCGAGTTGCCAAGTCCAGCTGGAAAAAGAAAATCAATATATCCTCGTTAGCAGTCTCACTGCGTTCTGAGCGTGCATCCAAACTCGTGTCACCTCCTCCCAAAAACCATCCAACTTGAACTCTCATATTCCTTTTTCTCAATTTGTATGAGTTACCCTTCAAGCATAAGTTTTGTATGCAATGGTGCCACAGGCATTGTCCACCCATCCCAGAGGCTATCTGCATTTTTTTCATTAGCCTGAAATGCCTGTTCAGTGAAGGGGCCGATCCATAAACCCCACTGTTACCGGAGGTTGTCAGAGTGCTCAATGACAGGCCTTGCACCATTTCCTCCAAGATCTTATATCGTTTTCCAGAAAATCTATCCTCTCTTTTCCACTACTCAGTGTAGCTTTCTCAGCATCTGTGATAGGACAAATTAAATATGAAATATAATTCATGTGGGTAGGTAGGTAACTATCGGCACATTTGAACATATAGTACATAACATGTTATCGCTGACCCTAAATGAAAATAAACAAAATGTTATCGCTGACGCTATCTGGGCCTATAGTACATAACATTTGAGATATCATATGAACTCAGCGCGAAACACATACTAAGCAGGAAATGTAAGCGAACCAATTCATCGACACACAAATAGAATCAAGCAAGATACATAAAAAGGATAAGACCTACTTCCTAATTTTACATATCAACCACTTGTGCTTCAATTCATTTCTTTGTCTATCTAATAGTTCATTTATCTTTTTCTTTATTTGAGACTAACACATCATGCTACATATGAAATTAATCTTTCTCTTGACACCTAATCCAATGCTGCATTAGCAAAACTTCAAAGCTTTCTCTTGACATCTAATACCCCTCTAGCTTTCAATTTGACCATGTTAGAGTATAAGGTTTGATATGAACTCGGCTGCATAAAATCTTAAACTAGGTTTCTGATTTCAGCTCCGTACAGTTGTAATTTTCCTGCACTTTCTCAGGAACCAAACAGAAATTCAAAGGGCAATGATTACAAATTCAGAATCCATATAGATTTCATTTCACTACACTAAGCTGAGTGGAGGTTTGTTATGAACTCGGGGGCATAAAATCTTAAACTAGGTTTCTGATTTCAGCTCCGAACAGTTACAATTTTCCTGCGCTTTCTCAGCAACCAAACAGAAATTCAAAAGACAATCATTACAAATTTAGCTCGCAAATACTCCAATTTTGGATTTAAAGATGGTCAGTGTGAACTCACCGGAGAGCGAGAGTCGCCGCCGGAGAAGAAAAGCTCAGTCTGTCCTCCGATATCGATTATCGAAATCGATGTGCTCCTCACGAATTTTAATTTATTTTTTTGAAAAAATAAATTGTATGAAATGAAAATAAATTTCTGAATATTAAATCAAAATATTCACAGTTTTCACTTCACAGTCACTCATTTTTGGGTTGGGTGGTTAATATCACCTGCGGCCAAGACTACGAAACAAGATACGCAGTTGCCCAAGTGAACTGACACGTAGACCATGCTCTCAGCTAGTCAGCTGCATTATTTTTTAAAAATAGTTTCTGAATTATAAAAGAATAAAATGTGTATCAGTTAACTGATATAACTTTATATCAGTTGCAACTTAACTAAGCTAATGAGGTGATAACACCTCATTAAATTTCACTCATACCCACCCAAGTGAATTTGTGAGAGCCGACGATCCATGATTTTAAATGAGGTATCATCACCCTATTAGTGCAACTGATATAAAATTATATCAGTCAACTGATATACATATTACTCATTAGGGTATGTATATCAATTAAACTAATAAGGTGATGACACCTCATTTAAAATCATAATTCCAGACGGATCGCTCCGCTCCTACAAATTCACTTAAGCGAGTATAAGTGACTTTAGATGAAGTATCATCACCTTATTGGTTTCATATTGGTTTTATTAAGTTGCAGCTGATATAACTTTTATCGGTCAACTGATATACATTTTACCCTAACTAAGATGACAAATATTTCAACATCAAAATTAAATTAGTAACAATTAGAAGCAAATAAAAAAGTTCAATAATAGAACCTGACCAAAACAAAAGCTAAAACACAAGCTTGGTCTATTATTATTGAGGAAATGAGAACTTCATACACAGTTTATGAACATACAGAAAAGAAGAAAAAAATAACTATTCCATCTTTAAACATAAACAAGACTCTCTTGCAAAGAAAATAAAGAACAAAAAAATTTCTACACAAATTTATCAATCAATCCAAATACAAAACCAACCTACCAAACACAATAAAACCAGAAAGAAACCAGAATCTCTAGGCCAAACTTGTTGCTGCTTGGCGAAACTCTAGGGTCGTTGATATACATATTTTGTTCTCGGATCCACAATTAGACCTTTTCCGCCATTTACTTCCAAATCGTGCCTGCATTAACCAAATCGAATATTCGAGCATCAGAATCGAACTTCTAATTTCTATGTTCGTAAAGATTCGTGGATTGATAGAACAGAAAACTCAACTGAAATACAAAGTCGGGAATGGTCAACTGCTCACGAGGAACGTATCTGAAGAGCTGCAGAAGCCGATCAACATATACAACTTTCTTCCATACCTATAGATTACGCAAGGTTTCAGATGTAATGGAATTCGAAAGCATCAAACTAAGTTCGGGTTTGAATTGGAAATAGTTTTGGTCATACCAAACCGTCTACGAGCATTTGTAGAGCAAAGACTGAAGCCTTTAGGTGAAAAGTCGGATGAAGAACATATATTGCCTGCAATTAGGAGAGAGAGAGTTAGTTCGGGATCAAGATTAGTAGTTAGAAGAGATAGAATCATGTTACATACATGTAAATTTCTCTGATGTTTTCGACCAAGTATTTGCTGCAATCTCCTCATCCATCCCAAGTCGGGTTGACTGTTCCATAAGCATCGGTAAAGCAATATCAAATTCAATTCATCGAGGGTAAGCTCTATTTATAAGCAAAGCCACGAGTGAACTAATCTGGTACAGGGTTGTTGAATCGTGATTCAAATCGGGAATCAGAATGCAAATTTTATGAGGAAATCGAGAATCGAATCGGAAGATTCATATACAATCACATAAAACTATTAGAAAGAGTTATATGATAAATATATACTATATTAGAGAATTTTACGAGCCCACAACCATGATACCCAAAAAATCAGGGGGAGAGGGTACGAAGGTGATTTTATGTAGAACTCAAATAGGAGCTTGCTCTACCTATATCACTTTCACACGATACAAAATCACATAAAACATGGAAATAGAAGAAAGACGAAAAATTCAGCTAATCAGTTCAAGATGAAAGTTGTACGTGTCTGCAAACTAAACAATACTTACATCTGTAAAGACGCTGCAGAATGGAAATAAACAATGGTATAAGGCTTCTGTATGATGGGCTCAAACTCCTGAAATATGCAATAATAAATATTTGAGTGCCAAGATCAACACACACTATAACAAACATAATAAGAGTATCACAAAGAGAAATCCACACAAAGAACTCGTAAATGACATCATCATTAGAAATGAATAGCTTATCAACTTGGTTATGCAGTAAGAAGACAGGTCAGTCATTAGTTCAACCAAAAAGTCTTAATTACAAGTTACATTCAACTCCCATGTTATATATAATATAGCCAGAGAAGTGGTCAGTGACGCCTTGTATTTGTTAAGCTCAAATTTGAACCTGTAGGAATCTGACTTTCATTATACATGTGATCAATACGTACTCAGCCTCATCATTCGTCCATCCACCAAATCATATCAGTCTGCTATTCTTTAACAATTCTATCTAGGGTTTGTCTTAGATATTGTTAGCAAAATTTAAGGGGATGGTGACCTAATAATCAATTCCATCAACAAATTTGGTTATGGTAACATCGGAAAATTATCCCACAAAAATAAATGCCAACGACAAAGTATGTTCATAAACTTATAAATCATAAACAGAAACAAGCTTAGAGCTTTGAACTAATTACCTTTACTACATAAAGCACAAATCGCTCCAGATCGAGACAACGCAGCAGAAAATGTGCTCCCACAACAACCATCACAGGGCGGCCCTCACTATCCACCCCACCACGATATCTGTGAAGGGGAGAGTCAATATGGTGAGAAAACTCAATGCTTATATGCAGCCCAAGACCACCGTGCTTACAAAATGCATGAAAACGCAAGTAAACAATGAACTGAAAAAGATGCAGGTTTCTGAAGGTTATTAGTGAACAACTGTATATCATCCCTTTTGCCTACATGGCACCATTGTAATTCTTTTATAGCAAAGGTGGTGCCAGGCATGTAGTTGTCAATGTCATGTTATTGAGGATGACAAGGAAACTAATCATGTGCAAGAGCAAAATTGGGCCTTGTAATCTATTAGGTCCTGACCTCTATTATAAGGTAGCCACATATCATTGATCAACATGCCGTCACATACGCTGTTGATTTCAGATAAGGCTAAAATCTCAACCAAGAAATCTCAACAAATAAGAAGAAACAAGGGAAAAGTTCTCAACCTAAGAAGCTTGTTATGGCTCTTCATATGGTCTGATACAAATATAAATCCATATCTACCACTAATCTAAACTAGCAACCTTAGTTAAGACTTAAGAGAATGACTGTCACTCGATAAAACACAAACTTTTACATGACTGCTTAGCACAGCAATCAAATGCATGTAGACAGTAGAACTAAATAGTGAAGAAACAGATGTAGAGATGCTTACACAATTTTCATTTCTGCAATTTCAGAAAGATTTAAGGAATTCGCTTTAGTAAGATATCTGGAATGAAGCGAGTATTCCTCAGCAGCAGACAATGGAGGTCCACCGAGGTCACCAAATCCAAGCAATTTAGCACAATTAAACCCACTTTGTGCTTGAGAAGTTTTCTCCCATTGTTCCTTGCGTCTCTGATCTGGATCTTTAATTAATGACATAAAAGCGGGATCCAAATATGAATCCAAATATGCGGAGTTTCTGAAAAGACAACAAATTTTCAATGGTTCAAGTAGTAACTTAAAAATAGTATCTTCAATTACAGCAAGCATAGAGCAGATGCATACCCAAAGGCTATGCACGTCGACAATTTACCAAGGCATTGTTCAGTAGGCATTCAGAAAACACATTTTTAAAATAAACCCATCTAAAATAAAAGCTGGAACAATATACATCACATACATCATTAGTAGATAGACATATCCAATCAACAATAGCACAGAAGAAAAGTTCCCATTATGAAAATATGATTTTGTGATTCGTGGTTATAATTTATGAAGGGCAAACTCGGGTTTCAAAAAGTTACTTGAAATACTAACAGTAAATTGCCAGAAGGAAATTCTATGCTTTACCTCGTCAAATTAAGAAAATCTAACAGACACCTATTTATCGTATAGGATTGTAGATGTAAAACACAAATACATATATTATTATATAATGATAGCAAATGAAGCAGACAAGGAGATAAAAAGGGATGGCAATATGCAGACATATATTATGTTACAAGACGTCCATTTATGCAGTCATTAACCAGTAACCAAAGGATAATTTAATAACATAACAAAAAATATTGATTTTGACATTCTAGACATGTATTGGAAGTCACTAACCTCCGTGCCAAGCCAACATCACTAACGGGAAGATCAACAGGGTCCCGAGGAGGTTTAGGAGGTTTTGCAACATTCTTCTGGGGCAAAGGCTGTATTCTGATTTTACGTTCATCTATAATTGTCTCACCATTCTCATCTCCAACATCGGCAGGAAGCTTTGTTACTGCCACCTCCTCTTCATGTTTATCTCTAGGGAAGTAAAGAGGAAGTAACCTGCATAGAAAATACCGAGCACTAATGCTTAAACATACAAAGTAAATAAAATTTCCGGTGACAATATATTAATGCAATATATAGACCTAAGGTTCCATATCATTTCACTCAAACTAGCAACAAATTCAGCATCACTAATATAATGAACGACTGTAACATAGCAAAACCTTTTATATATCTCAGTATCAGATGCTGTGGCAGTACAGAAAACAACAGCCGCGATTTTATCTTTCTGCTTTTCCAACATTCGTCGCACAGTCCCTACAGAAAAGAAAGCAGAAGATAATATCAAATACCAAGGCATGTCAATGAAAAAACTCCACCCTCTAAATATGCCCATAACATTATCATATAAAAGGATTCTTTATATAATATATGACAGTCGATGAAATAATTTATGTACTTCTGCATTTGTAAATATAGGTAGGAGATATTATACATAACAACCTATACATGATATGCATGTCCACTTGATAGAAAAGCTAATGTCATCCCATGAAAAATTGAATGGCAATATTTTACTCTGTTTTAATTTAAGTTGCAAATCCATTACAAGTGACGAACAAACTAAATAGGAGACATCAACATGACTTACAAAGGGAGATAAATTTATAAGACTTCTTGGAATCACAACTATAATCCCCGTTTCCTCTTTTTCTTTTTATAAATAAATTTCTTTCATAACAAGCAACACATTTTGGGTTTCAACAAATGACATCAGGTGATGCAGCCTCTATGATATTATTTTGAAAATAAAATTTTATATAACAGAGAGAGCGAGGCCACAATCAAGTAAATATTAACAACATGCTAGAATTTATCTCACTTATAGCCACATGTGCAGCTGGTTCACGAGGATAGTTTTTAGCTTCCGTATATATACAGCCCATAGCAATGCTGCATTCATACGTGAACCAAAAGTCAGTTGAAGGTTTTACAGAGAAATAAGAGAAGTTAAAAGGACGAATATAAGTACAGGAATAAACGCATAAATATCAACAAAAGCATCCAAATAACCTTTGAAGACCATTTTCAATGAGAAGTTCGAGGCAAGAACGATAGCAATGACTCAGGGCATTTTCTGCTGCAGTATGATATTTTACTGCATACTTGGGACCAACAGTATGGATTACCCTCCTATAAGAAGATAGAGCAGTAAGTCACGTTAGATTTAATAACCTTTACATTAATGATTAAATCCTAGACAGTAATCAACATTCAAACTGAAAATGAAGCGGGGGTGGGGGAGATGACATTGGATTAGTTAAAAGGTATAAGAATGTGCCTCATTGACAAAGAAACAATAACAAGTTATACAAACACTTCAATACAAATTGTAACTTCTATCTGACTCGTTATCAGTGCTTCTTCCCTAGGTAGGTAATTGAACTGCATCATGGTAAATCTACACTTCTAAAATAATAATTAATTCTACAGACTTCTGCTTCCTTAAATCCATTTAACCTACCTAGCAGGAAGGTCATATGCATTAGTAACTTTTGCCATACCAGTTCGACATCCACCCTGCAGAGAAACAAAAACATTCGATCAGCGAATCTTTGACATTTCCTATTTTAACTTTTAAACAAAATGTACAACCTATGTTAATTGTAAACACACAGGAGATAATTATTTCACATAAAAAAACATCCAAATCAACTAAAATTGTTGTGACATACTACACATATTTGACTACCATATATATATACATCTCGATGCAACAGAAAAGGATCCCTATGACTGATACCTTATGGCCAAGAAGTATAATGTAGATGTCGGGACAATAAGAGTGGTATTTTTATAAAAACGTAATGATTATCTTACCAGTGTAGCACATTCTTCTGCAAGGCCAGGTCCAGCTGCTGCATGCAAACCTGGGCTGCTATGTGCTTCATCCAAGTTCTGTGAACAACCCATTTAAGAATATCTCAGAAATACAATAAAATTAACATCCCCAGACAGTCTATTAGCAGTACAGTTCAAGCGTTCTCAAAGATCCTGAAGAATCACTACATCTATGCAGGAGGTCAAGTGTGAATTAGTGCTTATTACCTCATTTGTGGAATTTACAACAGCATCAACCTCCAAATTCCATGGGTTTCCCCTCCAGAGGTATATCTTCGAGTTGATATCATGATTGACAGGAAACCTTGAGTTTATCTTACTGTTTCCACTCTCCTCCTCATGAGGAGAAGTCAAAGGATCGGCAAACGAGTTCGGAGATGAAGAATCTTCATTTTCATATGCTAACGCGGACCTGCTCTCTGCATCGCTCCACCGTGGAACTTGATCCAAACTCACGACATAATCTCCACTATCAGTTGCCATTCCTCCCCAAGTTGTGGCTGTAGCCACAGTCCGGTACATTTCAGTGAGTCCCAACTATCTAATGACTTCTATAATTGTCGTGTACCTCTATAACTTCAATTTCCACTGCCCAAATGGAGTTGTAACTTGCGAACCCCAACAAATCACAAGATATCCCTGAACAATCAAACAATAAAATATAAAACTAAAGCAAAACCAATAATCACATAAGCAAATAGGGCTCAAAACTCCCATCAAACAAGTCACAAACCCAAAAATTCAATCCACCATACTTCAATTTCAATACATTAACAGGGCACAAAAAATTGCAATAATTGAGAACTGGGAATTGAAATTCTAATCCAACAAACAACACCCACAATCAAGGATCAGCTCAATTCCAACTTTCCAATTACGTTACAAATCACTATCCTAAAATCACAAATCTTTCAAAAGAATCATGCATAACTCAGCAGCTGAAATTAAAAACATAAAAAACTAAAAAAATTCTCCCAAATCCAGCTTCAGACCAATTTTCCTCCTTTTTCTCAGTATCCAAACGGACGACCGATTCGCTACGAACCCTAATCACAAAATCCCAGAAAATAACAAAAACAATTCACACACAAAAAAAATATATATATTTTATTTTTGAAGAGCAGTACCTGTGCTGGGGCGTCGCGGAGATGATTATTTACTAAATTAAATTAAATTAATTTTGATCTATAAATGAAATAATATGGTGGTAAATAGATAAATGGAAGCTGGGTCGATGAGCTCTTGGCGAATTTGCAGAGCTCTCTGGTTTTTGGCCAGAAAATCACAAAGAGATAGGCAAAATTGTAAAAACGAAATTTCATTTTTTTTTTTTTTTTTTAATTTTGCTTGTCTTTTGTCGTCCATTTGCTTTTGGTTTTCATTATTCCCCCTCCATCTTTTCCTTAATTTCTCAAAAGCCCCTATTCTCTTTCTAAATCTCAATTTTGACCCAAAGGAATCCTATTTATCGGATAGAATATTACCCGACAAAAAAACAGGAAAATCATTTCACAGAAAATAATTGGGAAGAAGAGTTCTATTAATTGATTTCATAGTTAAAATATGGAATTTTTTTAATATAATTTGTAGTTTGTGTTTCAATTTAGTCCAATTTGGACCAAAATCATATTCTCACATTGGTCCCTTCTTCATCTTACTGAAAGAATTAAATTGGAACATGAAAACAAAATAGAGACCAATTTAAAACAAATTAGATATTAAAACGATATACAAGAGCTGACAATTTGTGCATGTCGTGTTAAAGGTGTTTGTGTTTTGTAAGATATATTTATTCAGTAATTGTGTTGTATAGTTCAACACGACATGATCACACAATCAAATGAACACAAAATACAAACTCTACATGTTTAGCACTATAACTAAATGGTCATGTTGACACGACACGATTGATATGAACACGACCAGACACATTATGTAGAATGGTAGCAACTACCGACATGTTTGGCATGCCACGACCCAACACATTTTACACGTTGTTAAGATTAATTTACAATTATAGCATTAAGTGTGTGCGTTGAGAGTGTCGCAACACGATAATTTTGTGTCATGTATTGTATTAAGAAACGAATTGCCAACTCTATTGAATATCATAAAAACCTAATATTTGTTTAGACTTATTTGAGTTGTCTACTTATCTCATGTAGCTCTAATATCTATAGACGTTTTTTTTTACTGGCGTTTGACTGTTATAGTCGCAGCTCCCTCCTTCTAAACTTTTTTTATATCATTTTTTACATAAAATTCCTACAGGAGATTTGACCACATGAGCAACAAATATCCTGCGACTTACACATGACTTTTTTTTTATTTAAAAAAATGGTGCAAAAGTATCCAATTTCATTCGAATCAATATAATACAAGCAACATTAATTTATGTACTAATCCTATCTAGTATTCCAAGTCTGCTTAAGGTCGGTACTTATATCGTCACCACAAACATTTTTGTTGGGACCCCACTCCCTACGGCCGGTAACAACTAAACATTCATCTCTGAATGAGTGATTGACTACAACACCTCCTCGGCTTTAGCATACAGTATTCGACCTTAGTACCAAAACCCGCCCAAAAT